>CM042560.1:4250000-4252500 GCA_023630585.1 Cranoglanis bouderius | reverse complement strand
GTTAGTGTTATCAATCAGATTCAAACAATCGACAGGGATCAGGAACAGGAAACATTGTTTCTCTAGCACTGGAAAAATAACAGATGTCTTGTTTGAGTTAGCTGCAAAAATGCCGTATGACAAAAAAAGAACAGGATAAATCGTTTTGGATTAAACATGTAGCACAAACAACCTCTGTCATCACGTCAGCATCCCTCCCTAAACCAACACCGCCCAGCCCCCATCCTCTCTCTCTCTCTCTCTCTCTCTCTCTCTCTCTTCATTTGGCTGGTTCTTAAACAGGCCGAATTGAAGCGAGCTGATTCCCCCTTTGATCGCGATACTTGTTGTAAGAGAGAAGGGGCTTGAAGAGAGCGTTTGGCTACAATTGACTGCTACAATTAAGGGATGATCAGAGGCCTGGCGAGCTGCACTTAGCGCCACATCTACATGTCACTGAATTTATTTATTTATTTATTTTTAAAGAAGAGAGATATGCGGCAGTTGATTTTTTTTTTTCTTTATTTCCTATGCGGCTGGTAAACTGTAATTTGCGGGGAGTTAAGAAAGCGCATGGAGAGGAGCAGAGATGTGCATTACCATGTGAAAGGAAGCAATCAGGGGACCACTGCTGAGTCTATTGTCCAGAGAGACTGCTGATCCTCAGAGAGAGAGAGAGAGAGAGAGAGAGAGAGATGGAGAGTTCTCAAAGGGATGATGGGCGTGACCAAACTGGAGTGTGCATGTGCATTTGTCTAAGTCTTATCAACCTAAAATGTTAAAGTGCAAAACACAATCTTAAATAAACACAATCGTACAAGTGCGTGAAATCAGCCTGGTGTTTAATTTAGGGAAATCCAATAATCATCTTCAATAATCAAGTCCATGGCAGGGGTCAAAACACAGACAGACAGCATCAAACCAGATTAATCCATGATCACAGACGCAAAAACAGGCAAGGGTCAAAACCAGGAAGTAACTCGGAAACACAGGAAGCAGGAAATACAGGAAACACATTACGTGCTTAGTAGGCCTGTCATGATAACCACTTTTGTTGGACAGTATATACTGTCCCAGAAATAATTGCGATAAATTATATTATTATCATTTTAAGACCATTTTATGCCACTGATGTAACTATAACATAATTGTAATAATGATAAGATGATAGCATGATAATGCAAGTACATCCTTTCAAAGAGCAATGAATTTTTAATTCTTAAGAATATTCAGACATTGGAATTGGAGTGTGAAAAGAAATATCCTAGGGTTAGGGTTAGGTTTAGCTAGGGTTAGGGTTAGGTTTAGGGTTAGGGTTAGCTAGGGTTAGGTTTAGGGTTAGGGTTAGTGTTAGCTAGGTTTAGGGTTAGGGTTAGCTAGGGTTAGATTTAGGGTTAGCTAGGGTTAGGGTTAGGTTTAGGGTTAGCTAGGGTTAGGGTTAGGGTTAGCTAAATAAATGAAACATAAATAAAATAAAGTCACACAACCAAAACAATAAACAAAATGGACTGTAATACATTTATGGCATTTGACAGATGCCCTTATCCAGGGCGACTTACCTGTATCTCATTTGTACAACTGAGCAGTTGAGGGCCTTGCTCCAGGGCCCAGCAGTGGCAGCGCTGGGATTTGAACTCAAAACCTTCCGATCAGTAGTCTTAAACACTGAACTACCACTTCCACACAAAACTGTGCATTCGAGACGATAGATCAGAATTTCAGTTTTCATTTCCTCATATTTACATCTAGATGTGTTAAACGACAATTTTCCCTCTTCAAAATGGCTTGCTTTTCTCCCATAGACAGCTCTCCGGTTTTTGTGTTGGTTTATCCTTTTTTAACAACAAATGCAGTCTTCACAGGCCAAACCTAGGGCTCAGACCAAGAGTACACATTCAGAGCTATTAATTCAAAAGGGCACACCTGGGCAACAAGAACCTCCTGTCAGTCCCATCTTCCAATATTTTTGATCACTTGAAAAAATGGGTTGGCTCAAACAAAAGGTGCCATGTTCTAAGTTGTTTAACAAATCTAGACGTAAATATGACAAATATTCATCTTTTGATCTCAAACCCAAATGTCTTCAATGCATAGCAAAAACAATAGTATTGGCCTTGGTGTTCCAATACTTTTGGAGAGGACTGTACACACACGTAGCTTGTGATGTTACAGAGAAAGCGCAAAGACCTGTCCTGAAGGCTTTCCTGTGGAGGAAATGGTTCTGGTGTTACAAAGCGCTGACATTGGAGACTCCTTCCAAAAAAGCTAAATAAACACCTACCCTATCATAGTGGAACTATGACCAATCAGAATCGAGCATTCGATGCTGTGTCTATTGGCAAGTTTGTGTGACATCACTGAAAATTCAGTTTTGTATGTAATGTGTGTCTCTGTTTATAATGCAGTCTTTTGCTCCGTAACCCTCATTACAGGCCAGTTTATCAGTAGTCAGGAGTTTTTCCCATCATGGCAGGTCTGAGAAAGGCCGGCTCAGTGCGCCCCCGGGCCATCTGGGAAAGAG
>CM042560.1:4195000-4245000 GCA_023630585.1 Cranoglanis bouderius | reverse complement strand
TCCACACAGGAAACTCATGAAAAGTAACAATTTCACCTTAGTTTAAGCCATGCAAGTAAATGGGTGAGAAAAATCCTCAATAGTATTTAGTGTACTCCATTACGCAGCCTTTGTTACTTTGTTGTACTCAACTTCCTGGTAATTTGTATTCCTGACTGCTGCCTAGGTTTAGCTCTCGTTTTGGTTGTTATTTGGGTTCCAGTATTGGGTTGATCCTGGTTTTTGAACACAATGCTGCATACGATCTTGATGAGCTCATTTGGGAGCATGCACCATAAACTCGAGAATAGCTGAGCACAGGCTTGCTGGGTTCTGTTTCTATTCCCAAATGCAGTCCATATGGATACACAACACACAAATTCTGCAGAAAGACCCACATCACCAGAGCTCGGATAGCGATAGAGGATGGATTGAGAAGAGAGAGATAAACACTACTGTCAGCTTTTTGCCTTCTTTGGCCATTTTGCCTCTTTGACACCAATGACTGACAGGGAGATGGAGCTTCCAGTACAGGCCAGTAAAAGACAGAGAAAGAGATTAGAGTGGACAACTCAAGGCAGTTGACGGACATTAGCACTCATTCGTGGGTTAGGCAGTAATCGTCCGACCCTTCATTTGGTCCTACACACACATTTATGGAATTTGTATTTGGAATAAGTGTCTGAATGGTGTCCAGTGGTGGAATGTATTGCTACCCAAGGTGTATTCCCACCTCAAGCCCTGTGTTCCTGGGAAAAGCTCCAGATCCAGTGCAACTTTCCATCCATCCATCCATCTTCTGTACCTACCTGGAGCCTATCCCAAGGTACATGGGGCATAAGGCATGGGACACCCCGGACAGGTTGCCATCCCATTTCAGGGTACAATTGCGCACACTACAGACAATTTAGAGATGCCAAACAGCCCACAATGCATGCCTTCTGACTGGGGGAGGAAACTGGAGTACCCGGAGGAAACCCCTGAAGCATGGGGAAAACACGCAAACTCCACGCACACAGGGCAGAGCTGGTTATCAAACCCCTAACCCTGGAGGTGTGAGGCAAACATGCAACTTTGACCACGATAAACCATTTACTGAAAATCAATGAATGCATCCATGTATTTTATTGACAGCTACAAAATTGTGAAAAATACAGGTACCGGAAGTGTGCTGGCTTAAAAAAATCATGCTGGTGACTCAGCACAATTATTTGACAATGTGTCAAACTTGTCCTCCATCTTGTAATGCTTGTATGCAATTTTATTTCCTTTTTTTGTCATTGGCTCTCTTATTAATGCCCATACCAGTTGTATATTTACACCCATGACCATCTCAGTCATGAAAAATGTTTTGAAATATCAGGAGGCCTCCAGTCATTCTGGAGCAAGATCAAAATGCTCCAGATCTGCACCAAACCTCTGTTCCAGATCTGGAAATTCACTTCCAATTTGTTGGAAAAGGGCAAATCAGGGATATGATCTTGTATTATAGCCCCAAAGCTCTACTTAAACTGACCTGACAGCTGTAATGGCTGATTGATTTCAGTTTGTTTAAAGACTGGTAAGGGTAAGAGTGAGAGAGGTCAGAGAGCTATAGTACAAGAGAAAGGCCTGCTGTGGCCCAAATAAAAACCTTTGTATAAATGTATCTGTTGTTTTTGCTTTCTGGATGGTATTTTAAGTATTTGTGAGCAATAAAGTTCTCAGGATCTGTGCTATGAAGCTCACATAAAGTAAATGAATATCAAAAAGTAACACAGGGCTGAATAAGAACGAAACTATAAATTATAAGTCTGAAATCCATGTATTATCTTAAATTGATGATATGCTCTCAAAAGCACTCCCATCCAAGCAAGCCATACTACTGTCTCTAGCCAAGTATGAAGCAAGAGAAGCTTATATCGAGCATCTTGGCAGTTCTTCTTCAAGTAAAAACATTTATCTGTGCTCAACTTTGGCCAGTTTAACCCACACAAAAGCAGTGGCTTGCCATTAAAAAGTAATCTTCTGATAGTATTCTGCTGCAAGTATTACTTGCAGCTCCTTTTTTTTTTTTTCAGGAGATATCATGGACGCATTCCTTTCTGACTGATCGTCTTATGAAATTGAATCAAAATGGTGGATTTGGGCTTCGTTAGCAGTTAGCAGAAAGAGGAAGGGAGGGAGGGATCAGAGTGAGAGAAAGGGACAGGATCAGAGCTGATCCTACAGCAGAGGGAGGGGACCTCCTGCCAGGCGCACAACAGAATTAAACCACGGGATTAACAACACCTGAGCAGACCTGTCAGGCGCATGCACACACAGAGTGATAAGACTGAAAAAGGAGGAGAAGGGCTGAAAAAATCTAAGAAAACCTGATGGGAGTTATCCCATCAATGTCAGATGAGTAGAGTTGAAATGGTACTGTGGCACAGTGGGTAACATTGCCACCTGACAATTCCAGGGTCCCAGGTTTGATCCGTACTGTTTGAGTTTTGCATGTTCTTCCTGTGTATATGAGAGTTTCCTTCACATTCTCCAGTTTCCTCCGACCTCTCAAAAACATGTCTGTGGATGGACTGGCTTTGCTTAATTGCTCCAGTTGTAAATGAGTGTTTGCATGGTGCCATGCAATGGATTGACATCTCATCCAGGCTGTATTCCCACCTCATGCCCAGCTATAAGGACATTATCAATCAGTGTTTGGCTGTGTGTATGGTGTCCGTAGCACATATGGCACCCTATTAAAAAAAATCAAACTTAGTCTGATGAGCGACCAGCTGCCAAAACACAGGCCACACTGATCAAACTGGTAGACCTTCTTTACCCACTGTTAAGTGCTAGGAGAAAGGAAACTGAATTACCAGGAGTAATGCATAGATATCATAGAAAAGTAGTTTTTTTTTACAGTTTGAAAATCACAAACTGGCAAAGATGGTCTACCAGTTTGACCAGTACTAGTACGGTACAGTTGAACAGTACTAGTACAGCTAGCTCCACCTCTAAATAGCCTTATGCTGCATTCGTGGTGCCTTGTAAGAGCTAATTTGTAACCTGTATTGACATAATTTCCCACCTCAGCATGTTCAACATGCAAAGTGGAAAGAAAAAATATGGTCGCCTCCATGAAAGATTGTTTTGTTTTCTCTGTCAGAGCATGTTAACCTCATAAAAAGCTACTTTAACCGCATTTTTACAGTTCCAGGCCTGAGTGGCTACTGGTCCAACATTCATGCAATTATTTGGACTGAAATTGCAGCACAGCAACAACAGTGGACGATAGTGAGTAGCTTAACAACAAGCTAGACGGCTAACGTTAGTGATAACTCTAGCTTTGATGATTTCCTTCTTAAAACAGTGATTAATATGGTCAGTGTTAAAGATTTAACCAAGTACTGTGTCTGAATATGAAGCCAATAAACAAATTTTACTTTATACTGTTCACAGTGTGCAAGGACATGTTGATTTGATGTCACTCTGTAAACAGGGAAGGAACTGGTAGTTGACAGTTGAGGAGTTGAAATTTCGAGTTGAGGGGTCTTTTTTCGATGTCTTTTACTGGTTGTAGGCGAGGGATTACAAGCTGCATCTTCATCTCGAATGCAGCATTAGTTCCCAATCTTGAGCAAATGCCAAAAACCTTCCAACTGGAACTTTTTGTACTTGGCCAAAATAAAAAGCACAGTCCTTTTTTTTTTTTTTTTTTTTTTTAAATGCCAGAAGTCACGCTAACATGTGCATTGGAAAAGGCCCAATGAGTGGCAACACTACTACAAACCTTCTTCTCCCTCCATCTCTCTTACTGATGTTTGATTTATAGATGATGTAGACTTCCTGTGTTGACTAAAACTGAAAGAAAGAGAAAGGGAGGAAGACAAAAAGAGAGGGATGTCTGGATAGAGTTCAGAACAGCTGCTGTTCTCCAGAAGGAAAAGACAGGGTATGTGTATGTGTTACATCTTCAATGAAAGTGGCCCTTAAGCACACACCTCCACACAGTTAGAAAAAGACAACATTTCTACCCACATGCAATTTCCTGCATCTAAATCCAGAACACACATGTATCATACTTCAGAATGCAGAATTAGCTTAGCTTTTCATTTTTAATGAACATGACTACATTATAGCTAGACAGCTGGTTCCACACCTTTTGTACCTACTATACTAAATTTCTAAATCTAGGTCAATGAAAGTTAAAAAAAAAAAAAAAAAAAGTTTCAGAACTGAAGATGCATATATGAAGATTTCAGTCATTTATGAAGGTTTCACATCATTGAAGTTTCTAACATCAAAGTCTTTCATAGTAACTGTGCTATTTTCTTCATATTTTGCCACTGACCTGAACACCACACTTAAGGGTTCTTTGGTATTTCCCTATATCCAATAACAAGGTTTCCAGGTAGAGCCAATTTAGAAAGTCCCTATGGTGAGTGGAGAAACGTCTGCAAGGTTATACCAGTCTTCCACTTGCCTTTACATCGTACGAGACCTGGTAAAGTTTATAGCAGCCAGGGACCTCTTTAACTGTCATATAAAATCTATTGAACGTAATCCAATTATCCAATGTGTACAAATAATATCTTGGCTATTTATTGGAGTCATCGAGAGTTTTATTCCTGACCTTTCCACCAACAGACCACATTAGGTCCAAGTTCATGCTACTTGTTTTTGAATTATGGACGTTTGGATTAAACCCATTTGATTCAAGTTACAAGTCAAACCAGATAATAACTATGAAAACTCAATAAGAAATGGAATAATTGGCTATGCTTCAAGAATCACTGGGAGTCCCTGGACACCACTGTTTCACTGAATTTAGTGTACTCTAACAGACGAGTAGTTTCCAACCCTGATCCTAGAGTACCCCATGTCCTGCACATTTCATTGGTTACACTGACTCAGCAAGGTCCTGGTAATTAGCTGCTAAGTTGGAATTGGTGTGTTTGTTCAGAAATAAATGCAAAGGTACACCAGAACCTTGGTAGGGAATCACTGTAGTAAACTATCACCAAGTATAAAACACCCACACCCTTAGATCCTAAAAAAGGATTCCCCAAGGGTTCTTCTTATGGTTAACATTTCTAGATTTCTAAAAAGATTCTATTTGGAGCCTCATCTGAAAGGTATACTCTCTGTTGCAGGGTTTGGAATAGAAAGTTTAAAGGTTCCTCCAGAAAGACCAAACTGCAGAACCCTTATGGGTGCTAGATGGAAGGTTTTTTTTGTTCCAAGTATGTATGTTCAGGTGAGTGGCAGAAAACCAAGACCACATTTTTCAGTTAGTATGACTCATTACAACCAGAAAATTTTATGACCTGGATTACTGAAACCTCTTCTGAAAGAGAAGGATCCAACATAGAACCTTTAAGCGTTCCTCCAATAAGGCAGATCAAAGAACCATTTGGTGTGCTTGGTGGAAACTTTTTTTTTTTCTAAGAGTGTAGTGCAAGTTCAAGCTTTGCAACTGAACAAAAACTTTTTAGATGTACCATCCCAAACTTGCCATAATTGATGGCAAGTAATCCCTTCCCCAGTGAGTTTCTGTGACTACTCTACACATTCCTGGGTGTTGGTTTGTAGGTGTAAGAACTGTATTGGTTACTTGAATCCCACTACTTCATATTCCACATGCTTGGCCCTGTAAACTGTCCTCCCTCATATAACACCTGAGTAATGGCCTGCTGACAACTCATTAGGGTTTCTGTGCCCTGTGTTAGAAAGGCCTCATGCTTGTTTTAGACTGCTGAGAGTGGGAGGCCCCTGTCCTAATTGGAAACATCAGTTTGCAACATTTAGATGTGCTCCGTAAAAAGTATTCCCAAGTGTTGTGTTATAGTAGTCACTCTAGAGCATACCTAATCCTGCAAACAGTGGGAATATGGGAAAGAATGCAGTGGATGTGTAGCAATACACTTTCTAGTTAGCTTAGCTTTTAGGTGTAAAGTGGAGTCGTGTGAGTCCAATGTCATGTTTATCTCAGAAAGATCTTGCTAGATTACTTCAATTGGTTTTCTCAGAACTAGGCCATAAGAAATGTAATGTCATGACCTTAGCAGTTTTTCATAGTTTCAAACAACAAAAACAACCCCTTTCACACCATATGTTTCATAGGGATTCCAACTTCATCCAACTACATAGCTTCCAGTGATAGTTTAACAACATTAGCTAAGCCATGATTTCACTGCTGGTTGTAGCAGGTGGGAAGGTTTGGATTACAAAGCTCAGGTGGCTAACAGACAAATCCAGCTCAGGCTCCAGAAGAAATCTCAGACTGTTCTTCAATTACACTTAAAAACACAGAAGGCTACAGATTCAGTTGGGAAAGGATGCTATTTGGTGTTTTGATGCCTTTCAGAACAGGAAAGGATGCATCAAGGATAAAAATGGATGCAGTATGCTGTTGAAAAGAAACACACTGAATATTAATATTAAGACTAATATTAAAACAAAACAAAAAATTGTTTGTCTGAGCGAGTGTATATAGGTATATTGGCATTCTCCATGATCATGTATCCATGTGCTCTCACCATTCCCCTCCCTACAGAAAACAGCCACTGCTATAAAATGCATCAAAGTCCACCCTTCCTCCCTTAGTGCAGTAATAGATAATGTTTACATATGTTCCCACTGCATAAAACTGCTGTACCGCATGGCTGAAAAAGCCCTGACTAAATCTGTTTCCCTTGGACAGAATAATGCTCCACAGAGGTAGCCCAGGCCAGGAAGCTGATGGCTACGGCTCAACACACCCTCACACACACATACTTGCACACATATATACACTCCTTCCTACACTTCTGGCTGTTGACATGGTGAGACACTGTTTAAAGTGAAAGTATAACCTAATTGGGTGGGAGAAGTACTCAGGTTTGATTTGTGGTGTTTGGGATAAAGGTTGAAACATAGTAAAAGAATGGAAAGTATCCATCACTTGTGCAGATGTTCTGTATAACCACATCAGACCAGCAACCATGTCTAGTACATAATACACAGAATGAAGTTATACTTGAAGGTGCCACTAAAAGTACAGTCATCAATTTTTCTGTCTAAATGCACCATTAAATGTTCTATGTAGAACCCCACAACAGAAGGTTTTTAGGAAAGGTTCCTTCAATTTGATAAAAAACTTAACCATGTAAAAAGCCCTTGAAGAAACTTTTCCCATAAATGCTTTCTGTAGAACCTGATGATGGAGGATTTCCAGGAAAGGTTCTCTAAAGAAGCTAGGAACCTTCACCATCCAAAGAGTACCTGAAGATCCTTTTTCCAATAAGTGGTTTATATAGACCCATATAACAGAAGGCTACCTTTTCAGGAAAGGTACACTCAAGAATCTAAAAATCTTAACCATCCAGAGAGGAACCCCTGAGGAACCCTGTTCTCCCTTAAATGTTTTATATAAAACCCTACAACTGCATAAGGAAAGGCTATCTCAGGAAACTAAAACTAACCATCCAAAGAACCCTTGAAGAACTCTTTGTCCTGTAAACATTTTATGTAGGACCCTACAAGAGAGGGTTATCTTTTCAGGAAAGGTTCATTCAAGAAGGGTACACTGTCCTGAGACATGTGATGGCAGTTGATGCATCTTTTCAAACTACCACATATGCAACATCCTGGGGCAGCTAATGAGGCTGAACAGGCTGACACATGAGGTTGGCTAACATCGGAAATAGGGGTATCCAAATGCGAATAAAATTCCCCTGGTGGAAAAGCCAACCCACTGATGGGGAAAGGATGCCAGTGGTGAATGATGCACATTTGCTCTTGGTTGTGGTCACTTCCACTTTGTGCTGTCATTATAAAGGTGACCTGTGATTTCACAAACCTCTGTTTTGTGAACCAATAGAAAAAAAACAACAAGATTTGCATGGTTATTAAAAGCACAGGGTAGAATGTGCTGTTTATGATTTATGCTGTTAGCATGGAACCATATCATCCACATGCATATGCTAAGATTTTGTGATAAAAATTAGATTTTTTCCTTCTGCTTGCTAGGATTTTCTTGTTAGCAGTGATGGTACCTCTTCACCCATAATGTAGAGCCAATTCTGCTTATTTTGGAGCCCCGGTCATTAATGGCTGAAGTACCATCAGAACTCAAACTTCAAATGATCTCCCAATGGTAAAGAAAAACTTTAGACCAGATGTTCCCAATGCTTGTCCTGGTGTACACCCTGATTCAACTAATCAGCTAATTAACAGCCCTTCCTGAGTTAAAGAGGGTGTGTTAGCACAGAGAAAACTAAAATGTGCAGAACAGGGGGTACTCCAGGACAACCTGTGCGCTAACTATTGCATAACTTGTGAGTCCTAGAATTGGGGCTGTTCTCACTTTTCTGTATATTTGGCAAATAAACTAATCAAAATTAATTAAGGGCAAAAAAAGTAGCAAAGAGAATGTAGACTTCTTTCTCAAAATCTGCTAAATGATTTCACATCTGCAGGCCTGTACTGCAGGTAGGAGCTCCTGACTGAACTGAACGCAGCACGATACCCCTACAGGCACAATTACGTGTCAGTGAGAACAAAATGGCATGGGAGCTGACATGACAGCCGGAATCCTGCACTGTGGAAAGGGGAGGAGGACCGGAACATGACAGCCAGCCAGGAAAAGCGTGTGTAAGTATGAGTGAGAAAGATGAGATGAAAGGGAAGAAGCTCTTCTACTCCACCTATACACACACAGACACCTTGTAAATGATTACATAACAGAGAGAGAGGGAGAGCGAGAGGTATATCATCAGCAGTCGGCTGTATGAAAGCGCGCAGAAGCTAAAGAGCTCTCATGAAGAGCTGCGTTTCTGAAAGGCCTTTGAAATGCAGATTACGAGTCTATAAACTGTCACCTGTTCTCCGCTCTCCAGTAAAAAGCCTGCCTGCGTTTCTCCGCAGCTCGGTTTGATCACTATCGCTGCTGTCGAGGCAAATGGCCCCTGATGTCTCTATTGTTCCGTGATGCCGATGTGAAGTGTTTATCTCCTGTTTGAGTCTGATGTAAGAGGTATGAATGCCAAAAGTTCATCTCAGGAAATAAAGATTTTTTAAAAAATAAAAAAAATAGACTCTTTGTCCTTCGCTTTTCCGGCTCATGCTTTTCAGGGGTGTTAAGGATCTTTCATCTCCATCAGTTTTCCTCCATTTTAAAATGTCTGCATGATTAATCTCCATTAGTTTTAAGAAGCAAAACTGCATATTTATTAAAAGCTCATCAAGAGTTTGGAGCACCTTCTTATTTATTTCAGAAATTTGGGGTGTAGACTCTAAAGCGTGGTAGTTTTCGTCTAGCGTGAAAGCTGTTTTTTTTTTGTTTTTTTTAACCCAGGTGTGGTCTAATGAAACTGATTTCTGGTGTGCTTGAAAAGAACCTCAGATCACAGTTTTTCAAGTGATCTCCATAGATGAAACTCTCACTTCTGATTGGCCAGAAGGTTTTATATTAGTGCACTGTCACTGTTTCTATAATAAGGACTTGTAAGGACTTCTATGGAGGACGATACATATAAACAGATTTTTAAAATGTGTGTAAGTTTTTTTGACATGGTGAAGGTTTCATTTATGGAAGGAGTCTCCAGTTTGTAACTTTAAGTAACTTTAAGACACAGGAAAGGCTTTGTGGTTTTTCACTAACATGGCACACTATATTTTTGTATGTAACTATCAACAGATAAAAAAAACAAAGAAAAAAAAAACATATGACGTGGGTCTATATTAAATACAAGTTGTAATCTTTGGCTGTTTGCTGTGGTATATGAGGAATAAAACACTTCAGGACATGCCTATATAGGAAAATGATCAACTTTGGAGTGCTAACAGTAACTCCATTCATCCATCCATGTTCTGTACCACTTACCCAACACAGGGTTGCGGGGAGTCTGGAGCCTGTCCCAGGGTACTCAGGGCACAAGGTGGGGGACACCCTGGACGGGGTGCCAACCAATCGCATGGCACAATCGCACAACCATTCACACACTACGGACAATTTAGAGATGTCAATCAGCCTACAACGCATGTCTTTGGACTGGGAGAGGAAACCGGAATACCCAGAGGAAACCCCCAAAGCACAGGGAGAACATGAAAACACAGGGCAGAGGCAGGAATCCAATCCCCAATCACGGAGGTGCGAGGCAAACGTGCTACAGTAACAGTAACTCGCACAATGAAAGTCATGCTTTGATCCAGTTGGTTGTGTATCATAGCAAAACAGACATAAAGCCTCATAGATTCAGTTTGTAAATTGTATAAATAGCATCTGTCAAATTATCTGTAATGCGTGCACAGACACACAAACACACACACACACACACACACACTCATTTGAGTCCAGAGCAATGATGAGGCTCGTATTTTTCAAATTCTGTAATGTCCATATTTCATCATGTGATTGGTATTCCCAGGCCACCCCACACACACACACACACACACACACATATATATATATATATATATATATATATATATATATATATATATATATATATATATATATATATATATATATATATGACTAGCTTAAAATAGTACATACTGCATGTGTGATTTGAGTCACAGCTTGTGAGCAGCATTTTGTCTTGCCTCCACTGTGCATGGGATGTGTACATGTATTTTAATGTCTGAACAGCAGACAGAAATGCACAAATAAAGATGGATGATCAGAGAGTCTAGGTTGAGGACTGTTGTTTACTTGCGCAGTAGTAATTAAGCATTAGTCAGATATGTAGTAGATGCGAGTGGTATTATAAGTTCAAGGTAGTCACCCAAACACAGTGTACCTGCCTGGCTGGGCTACAATCCAAAATGCCTTTTCCCAGAAACCTCTTTCCTCTCGCAGTGGTCCTGAGGCCATAAAGCTGTTGACATGTATGTAGGCGCCACCAACTTTGCCATGGTCACACGGTTAAGAAACCAAGCGTACACACACACACACACACACACACACACACACACACACACACACACACACTCACCTCCCAGGACCCCTGTGTTGTAGAGGAAGCAGTGGTGGCTTACAGGATCAGCTTGAGGAATCTGCTATAATGAGAACCAGTTTATAATAATATGTATGTTGGACAAATCCATGTTCTCGAGATTAGTCCTAAAGTTTCTGCCAGGCCTTTCTGACAATTACAAAATGACTGATACAATTCATCATGACTTACAATTTTCACTAAACTATTTGCATTGGAGGAGCACAATTTTGGGTCCAAAAGTCTAAGCCCCCAGTCATTTTTTTAAAATCAATAAGTGATACAAATTTTAAGGAAATTGAGTTTTATTCAAAACTGAAGTGAATTTTTTCAATGGTTGAGAAAAATATGTACTCTCTCTCTCTCTCTCTCTCTCTCTATATATACAGGTGCATCTCAATAAATTAGAATGTCGTGGAAAAGTTCGTTTATTTCAGTAATTCAACTCAAATTGTGAAACCCGTGTATTAAATAAATTCAATGCCACAGACTGAAGTAGTTTAAGTCTTTGGTTCTTTTAATTGTGATGATTTTGGCTCACATTTAACAAAAACCCACCAATTCACTATCTCAACAAATTAGAATATGGTGACATGCTAATCAGCTAATCAACTCAAAACATCTGCAAAGGTTTCCTGAGCCTTCAAAATGGTCTCTCAGTTTGGTTCACTAGGTAAGCCACAAACATTCATTGCCAAAGAAGCTGGCTGTTCACAGAGTGCTGTATCCAAGCATGTTAACAGAAAGTTGAGTGGAAGGAAAAAGTGTGGAAGAAAAAGATGCACAACCAACCGAGAGAACCGCAGCCTTATGAGGATTGTCAAGCAAAATCGATTCAAGAATTTGAGTGAACTTCACAAGGAATGGACTGAGGCTGGGGTCAAGGCATTAAGAGACACCACACACAGACATGTCAAGGAATTTGGCTACAGTTGTCGTATTCCTCTTTTTAAGCCACTCCTGAACCACAGACAACGTCAGAGGTGTCTTACCTGGGCTAATGAAAAGAAGAACTGGACTGTTGACCAGTGGTCCAAAGTCCTCTTTTCAGATGAGAGCAAGTTTTGTATTTCATTTGGAAACCAAGGTCCTAGAGTCTGGAGGAAGGGTGGAGAAGCTCATAGCCCAAGTTGCTTGAAGTCCAGTGTTCAGTTTCCACAGTCTGTGATGATTTGGGGTGCAATGTCATCTGCTGGTGTTGGTCCATTGTGTTTTTTGAAAACCAAAGTCACTGCACCCGTTTACCAAGAAATTTTGGAGCACTTCATGCTTCCTTCTGCTGACCAGCTTTTTGAAGATGCTGATTTCATTTTCCAGCAGGATTTGGCACCTGCCCACACTGCCAAAAGCACCAAAAGTTGGTTAAATGACCATGGTGTTGGTGTGCTTGACTGGCCAGCAAACTCACCACACCTGAACCCCATAGAGAATCTATGGGGTATTGTCAAGAGGAAAATGAGAAACAAGAGACCAAAAAATGCAGATGAGCTGAAGGCCACTGTCAAAGAAACCTGGGCTTCCATACCACCTCAGCAGTGCCACAAACTAATCACCTCCATGCCACGCCGAATTGAGGCAGTAATTAAAGCAAAAGGAGCCCCTACCAAGTATTGAGTACATGTACAGTAAATGAACATACTTTCCAGAAGGCCAACAATTCACTAAAATGTTTTTTTTATTGGTCTTATGAAATATTCTAATTTGTTGAGATAGTGAATTGGTGGGTTTTTGTTAAATGTGAGCCAAAATCATCACAATTAAAAGAACCAAAGACTTAAACTACTTCAGTCTGTGTGCATTGAATTTATTTAATACACGAGTTTCACAATTTGAGTTGAATTACTGAAATAAATTAACTTTTCCACGACATTCTAATTTATTGAGATGCATCTGTATATATATATATATATATATATATATATATATATATATATATATATATAGAGAGAGAGAGAGAGTATAATGATAAGAATCCTGCTTCATGGTTTTCTTTTTTTCCATCATTCAATTCAAAAAGTGGAACTTTCATATATTTTAGATTCATTACACGTAAAGTGAAATTTATTATTATTTTTTTAATCTTGATTATGGCTTACACCTCATGGAAATCAAAAATCCAGTATCTCAAAATATTAGAATAAAGAATTTCTAATACAGATATGTTGACCAGAGAAGAGCTCTAATCAGCTAATTAACTCAAAACACCTGCAACGGTTTCCTGAGCCTTTAATCTCTCAGTCTGGTTCAGTACACACAACCACAATATTCATGGAATAATATTCATGGAAAATTGACTGTAAGGGAAAAGTGTGGTAGGAAAAGGTGCACAAGCAAGTCGAGAGTCAGTGCAGCCGTCTACCCGGAGATTTTAGAGCACTTCATGCTTCCATCTGCTGACAAGCTTTATGATGCTGATTTCCTTTTCCAGCAGGACTTGGCACCTGCCCACAGAGCCAAAACTACTAGTAACTAGTTTGCTGACCATGGTATTACTGTGCTTGATTGGCCAGCCAACTCGCCTGACCTGAATTTTGCCAAGAGGAAGATGAGAGACACCAGACCCAACAATACAGATGAGCTGAAGGCCGCTATCAAAGCAATCTGGGCTTCCATAACACCTCAGCAGTGCCACAGGCTGATTGCCTCCATGCCATGCCACATAGATGCAGTAATTTGTGCAAAAGGCACAAGTACCCCGACCAAGTATTGAGTGCATAAATTAACATACTTTTCAGAAGGTCGACATTTCTGTGTTCTTTATTCTAATATTTTGATATACTGGATGTATTTCCATGAGCTGTAAGCCGTAAACGTTATGTGTAATGAATCTAGAATATATGAAAGTTCCACTTTTTGAATTAAATTACAGAAAATAATGAACTTTTCCAGGATATTGTAATTTTTTGAGATGCACCTGTAAATAGATCTTCTAAAATATCTCATACTGGCTCAATGAGTTACAATTAGAACCCTTTGTGTGTTAAGAATGTTAAGACATTAAATGTGTTTTTCCTAAATGATAAAATAAAACCACTCACTAAAGAATTATTTGTACTGGACCCTATCCATAAATAAATAAATAAATAAACGAATAAATATTTGAGTACCTTAGCATGAGTTAGAATAAAAAAGTAGAGATTTAGGCTGCATTTTATAGAAATGTACTGAGACATTGGTCAGGTGCTATAATACCAAAGAAGCTTATATCATAGTTAAGCAGCCTACTGCCTTCTTATCATGTTCCAGATTTTCCCCTCCACTTATTTTATTAGTCTTCTTCATTTGAGCATGACTTATGGTGTTTTTTGGAGTTTTGCTTTGGAGACCGTGATATAATGCAATGAGATACTCCCTCATGTCCTACTGAGAGATCAGCACGGGCACATATATCAGAAAGCGACGCCTATTGCTGCAAAGTGCGACGCAGCATGCCGTTTCCAACATAAATGAGCAGAAGAGTGCTGGAGAAGGGAATATTTGGATTCGGTTGGGTGCACGGCAAGGAAGCGTGTCATGGCGCTGCTCGTTCCCCTGCCTGGGATTTGTGCAAGTTTCTGTTTCATGTTGGCGAAAGCTGGAGACGCGCTGGCAAACCAATGGACCCTTTAACACCCTCATCAACCCAAAATAAACACTGTGCTTCTGGAATTTCACACGATGCCTCATGATACACAGCATACAGTGCCCTCCACTAATATTGGCACCCTTGCTAAATATGAGCAAAAAAGGCTGTGAAAAATTGTCTTTATTGTTAAACCTTTTGATATTTTGTTAAAAAAAATTCACAAAAATACTCTGCTCTCATGGATATCAAACAATTGCAAACACAAGCAGGTTTATCAAAAAAAAAATCTTTGTTAAATATAGGTGTGCAACAATTATTGGCCCCCTTTTAGTCAATACTTTGTGCTACCTCCCTTTGCCAAGATAACAGCTCTGAGCCTTCTCCTATAATACCTGATGAGGTTGGAGAATACATGGCAAGGGATCTGAGACCATTCCTCCATACAGAATCTCTCCAGATCCTTCAAATTTCGAGGTCCACACTGGTGGGTTTCAAGTAAGGGGACTGGGATGGCCATGGCAGGACCTTGATTTTGTGGTCAGTAAACCATTTTTGTGTTGATATTGATGTATGTTTTGGATCACTGTCCTGCTGGAAGATCCAACCATGGCCCATTTTAAGCTTTCTGGCAGAGGCAGTCAGATTTTCATTTAATATCTGTTCATATTTGATATTTGATTTGAGTCCATGATGCCATGTATCCTAACAAAATGTCCAGGTCCTCTGGCAGAAAATCAGGCCCAAAACATTAAAGAGCCACCACCATATTTAACCGTGGGCATGAGGTACTTTTCCATATGGCTACCTCTCTGTGTGCACCAAAACCACCTCTGGTGTTTATTGCCAAAAAGCTCTATTTTGGTTTCATGTGACCATAGAACCCGATCCCATTTGAGGTTCCAGTAGTGTCTGTCAAACTGAAGACGCTTGAGTTTGTTTGTGGATGAGAGTAGAGACTTTTTTCTTGAAACTCTTCCAAAGAACTTGTGGTGATGTAGGTGACTTCGGATTGTAGTTTTGGAGACTTTCTGACCCCAAGATGCAACTAACTTCTGCAATTCTCCAGCTGTGATCCTTGGAGATTTTTTGGCCACTTGAACCATCCTCTTCACAGTGCGATGAGGCAATATAGACACACGTCCAATTCCAAGTAGATCCATAACATTTCCAGTTGACTGGAACTTCTTAATTATTGCCCTGATGGTGGAAATGGGCATTTTCAATGCTTGTGCTATTTTCTTATAGCCACTTCCCATTTTGTGAAGCTCAACAACCTTTTGCCACAGTTCACAGCTATATTCCTTGGTCTTGCCCATTGTTATGAATGACTAAGGGAATTTGGTTGTGGTTGGTATGTGTTACCTCATATTTATACCCCTGTGTAACAGGAAGTCATGGTTGAACAATTTCCTGTTCCTAGTCACTCAGGTGTACTAAAAAATTTTAAATATCAATGGGAATATACTGCAAATATATTTTTCTCATATGAATTCATAGGGGTGCCAATAATTGTTGCACACCTAAATTTAAGAAGATATATATATATTTTTTTTTGATAAACCTATGTTGTGTTTGCAGTTGCTTGCTATCCATGAGTGCAGAGTATTTTTGTGAATTTTTTTAACAAAAGATCAAAAGGTTAAAAAATAAAGACAATTTTCACAGCCTTCTTTGTTCTTATTTACCAAGGGTGCCAATATTAGTGGAGGTCACTGTATATGAACCAGGCATGTGCTGATATGATCAGGGTTTATGGTATTATTCTGATACTATATTTAAAAAAACTACATGTTTGCTGCTATACATGGCATCAGCATCTTTCATAACCATGCAAGATTTTTATGTCATAACATGCATACACTTGCATTGATATAAACACCAACTCTTTTTTTTAGGTTAGCCCTTGTATTAAACACCATAATTTTAAGTACATGTGTTAAATATTGTGGTATATCGTATACACTGAATACTGAGGTGAGGGATAAGGATTTAGGGCTAAAGTTGTAAGGCGTTAGGGTTTAAGATTAGATTTAGGTGTAGATTAAGGTTAAGGTTTATGGTTAGAGTTTAGGTGGTTAGGGATAGGGTTTATGGTTGGCATTTGGTTTATGGCTTTGGTACTTAGTTGGCATTTATAGTTCTAGAGTTAGAGTTTATGGTTAGAGGTAAGGGTTATGGTTAGGGCTAAGATTTAAGGTTTAGTGTTAGGGAGTAGGGCTGGGGGTCATGGATTTAGGGAGTACAATTAGGGCTTTGATCAGGGTTGGGGGGGCATGGTGGCTTAGTGGTTAGCACATTTGCTTCACATCCCCAGGGTTGGGGGTTTGAATCCCACCTCTGCTCTGCATGCACAGAGCTTGCATGTCCTTCCTGTGCTTTGGGTGTTTCCTCCGGGTTCTCTGGTTTCCTCCCCCAGTCCAAAGACATGCATTTGACATGCATGACCCTGTGTAGGATAAATAGTATGGAAAATGGATGGATGGATTAGGGTTGGGATAGGGTTTATTGTTTGGGCAAGGGTTTGGGGTTGGGTTACGGATTATATGCATGTGTCTTTTCTTTAAAAGGAATCAAAGCTGAAAATCATTCCAGTACAATATTCATATGAAGGAATACAAGGTGGAAGGTGTAAAAAACCCTTTCAGCAGTTTCAGCTGACGCAGGTATTTATGCAACGACAGAAGCCGTCATGCAACGTTTGTCAAACGTGTGGGTGAAATGTTGGTGAAAATGAATGTATTTTATTCTCCTGCTGAATAATCTTTCCTTTATTCCTATTCCTGTGTGGTATTGACAGCCGTGTTGGCAGCAGGCTGATATAAAATACGACACAGACAAGGACTCCTGCAGAGGGATAATGTTCTTTCTCTCTCTCTCTCGCTTACTCTCTCTCTACTCACTGACAACTCACCTAAATCTCACTCTGTGGGGTTTTACCAAAGCTTAATCTGTGTATATCACACACGTGAAAGAGGAGAAAAGCAAGCAAAAGAGATAGAGAGAGTTGTCTATGTGAGGTTTTATAACCAGCATGAATAACAGGACAAATTTAGCTTGTTTATTCTTCTACTTCTGTCCAGGTATAATATGTGAGAGTAGGACACAGATGTGAAGCTGAATAAACATGAAATGCACTCACATTTCTTCTTACCTTGAATGTAGTCCATCATCCCAGATATGTCTTGCATCCAAAGTTTAACAGTTAAGGAAAGCTTGTAGTTTGCAGTTTGTGTGCCGAAATCACCTAAAATACATGAATTTTGATAAAATAGCAAATAAATCTGTTTGAAATAATATACAGATCAAAGTATCATTCAATCAATTTCTATGTTTTTGTCTGATTGGGGTTCAGATTTGAAGCCACATCTTCTGCCAGAGTCTGATACCTATATGCTTAGGACAAACATGTTTCTGGCTTAAAATGGCAGCATCCATTCATCTCTCCAACATCCTTCCATACATCCATCTGTCCCTCCACCCTTTATTAAACTCCTCATATACTGTACATCCATTCATCCTTTATTAAACTATTTATGCATGTCCATCCATCCATCCATCCATCCATTCATCCATCCCCCCAATGTGCCTCCATCCACGCATTCATTCATGTATCCCTCTGACTTTTTAAAAAACTTCTTAGATTCTGTATCCCATCCATCTTCTATTAAACTCTTTAATGCACATCAATCCATTCATCCATCCATCCTTAATTAACTATTTATGCACACACATCCATCCATCCATCCATCTATCCATCCAACTTGTATTAAACTCTTTATGTACATCTAGCCATCCATTCATCCACCCATCCATGCATCCAACTATCCATCCATCCATTCATCTACCCATCCACCCACCCACAGTGTATAATGTTATAATAAAGCAACCTTGAGCTTTGGAAAGACGCTATATAAATAAAACTTCTTCTAATGTTAAACTGGTAGCTGAAGCTTTTCTTAACATTAGCATCAGTGCAGCTATCAGTGCAGATGCCGACTTCTCTAGGACTATTGGCTAAGTTTGGCAAAGGGCAAATTGTGTCAATTTCATTGTTTGGTCAAACGATTCCTTTAAAAAAAATTCCTTGAACATCTGTCATGTTTGACAAAACAAGTCCAGTCACATTTTCTTACTACTACGAGACACTAAACATGACCTGAATGAGTTAAAACCATCATACACATCATAAAGCTGTTACAGTGGACACAATGGTGGACCTGGCAGGTCCTGTCCCAAACAGTTTACTCCATTAATGCAAGAGCTACCCAGTGCACCAAAACACATATCATTCCATTGTTCTTCTAAGAGTCTCTCTCTCTCTCTCTCTCTCTCTCTCTCTCTCTCTCTCTCTCTCTCTCTCTCGCTCACTCGCTCACTCTCTCTGTGCTGCTGAGCAGGCCCAAGTGTGCACTGTCTGACAGAGGATTATAGAAAACAGATGACTTACGCTTCTAATTTGTGGCCTTAAATTGCAAACAGAGTTTCAGGAGTGGAGTGGGGTAATAAATGGTAGTAGGGCTGCCACACACACACACGCAGACACACACATACACACTATGATGGAGAGTGGAGAGTGGTTAAAGTGAATAGGAAGAGACAGGTTATGATGGCTCAGTAGCTCGAGCACTATCACAGCATACACAGTCTTAAATCAGAGCAAACAGAAGCAGTATGGTTGGGTCCCAGGGCCATTTGTGACACAGTGGGTCAAATGAACTTAGAGGTGATCAGAGGATACATACACAGATATACTGGCTAAAGTTATTTAAGTGCAGGATCTTCACCAAAATTTTGGTTAGTTTAGTCAACTGTGGTAACTATTTTCAAACTTGGGTGTGATCCCGAAAACCAATCCCTGGTCCACCGATCCCTGTTCCACTGATCCTTGATCCACTGGTCCACAGATTCCTAGACCATTTCCTGGTTCAACGATACATGGTCCAGCAATTCCTGGTCCATTGGTTCCCAAATCTGTCAATCCATGGAACATTGATCCCTGGACCACCCATCCATGATCCACTGATCCCTGGTCCACAGTTCCCTGGTCCATTGGTTCCTGGATCCACTGATCAATGGTTCATTTTTCCCTGGTCCACTGATCTCTGGTCTAGTGATCATTGTTCAACCAATCTCTGGTCCACATTATTCCTGGTCCACTGATCCTTGTTCCACTGATCTCTTGTCCACTGATCTTAGGTATAGTGATCGTTGTTCAACCAATCCCTGGTCAACATTATTCCTGGTCCACTGATCCCTGTTCCACCAACCTCTTGTCCACTGATCTTAGGTATAGTGATCGTTGTTCAGCCAATCCCTGGTCCACATTATTCCTGGTCCACTGATCCCTGTTCCACCGATCTCTTGTCCACTGATCTCTGGTCTAGTGATCATTGTTCAACCAATCCCAGGTCCACATTATTCCTGGTCCACTGATCCCTGTTCCACCAATCTCTTGTCCACTGATCTCTGGTCTAGTGATCATTGTTCAACCAATCCCAAGTCCACATTATTCCTGGACCACTTATACTTAGTCTGCCAATGCCTGGTCCATACATCCCTGGTCCACTGATCTCTGGTCCTTCCCTGGCTACCTAAAAAAAGCTAACAACAGATTTAGAGCAATTTTTGCAATCAATCTGCCGTCAGAAGAAATTCTTACATTTGACCTATGATGATGAACATACATGGGCCCAAAATCGAACCTGAATGCAGAGCATTTGGGCTAAGACCTAAAAATGCTCTAAAATGAAATGCTGAAATGGTAAGAATGTTTTTCCTATGAATGAATTTTTGGGTTTGTAAATCAGAAAGCAGGAATGAAATGCATTAATTTGGTATTAAAACAACAATGGAATTTCGCAATTACAAATGAATTTGAAATTACCACAATTAAGGGAACATATGTTATAAGCACCACATTGTTTATAACCCACACAGCATGAAGACCAGCATGTGTGTGTGTGTGTGTATGTGTGTGTGTGCGTGTGTGTGGGGCCAGGTTTTCCTGATGTGCATTTGAAAGCTGCACAGTGGAGATCGAGCTCCCTGCCTGTTGGTAATTACCCAGAGCTAGGTCTCTGAGGCAAAGAGAGAAACACACACACACACACACACACACACACACACACACACACACACACACACACACACACACACACACACAAACACACAAAGACTTCAAGGTATTAGATATGCCTGAATGTAGCATAGAAGCTTACAACAACACCTCACCCCCACTAACCTGAGAGAGAAAGAGCGGAAATCCAGACCACAGGGGCCACCTGGCACCTGTTTATACCCAGCAGGCATGTGTGTGTGTGTGTGTGTGTGTGTGTGTGTGTGTGTGTGTGTGTGTTTTGGGGATTACAGTCTTGGTTTTGCGGCCGTGATCTCACAGGATTATTCCGTTTTGTGTGAGTCCAGCTCAGTATGCGCACACACACACACGCACACACACACACACACACACACACACACACACATACTGTAGAGACATGGGGTTGGTTTTAAGAGCTCTCTTGGGTCAGCACTGAATGTGGGGCTATAAGTTTGAATGCTGTGTGTGTGTGTGTGTGTGTGTGTGTCTTTTACACACTCAGCCACAGATCCAGATCAATGTCCCTGTGGGTTTTGAAAAAATCCAGCATGAGCTATGATATTTTAAAATAGACTAGAAAAATGAGCGACTGCAATATAGTCATTTTTTCATTCTAATTTGAAATACTGCAGTTCTGACAGTAATTCCAGCTGCTAGGCAAATCACAGATTTATATTAATTAATACGTTGTCAATTCTGTAGTAAGAAGTTACACATGGAATGTGTGTGTATGGTGGCACAGTGCTTTATCTAAGTATAATAATAAAGTAAATAAAAAGATGTGGTGCTATTAAACAAAGAAAAATGTGTAAACATTGATATGGTGGAATCTTTCTGTAAGGACATGTTTATGTATTATTTATGGAAGGAGTCTCCAGTGTCAGCGCTTTTTAAAGTCCCTGTGAAGTGCCTTGAAACGCGTAGAGTTTTTGATGTGTTGACGTAATTTCCACTGAAACAGGAAGCCAGGGCGGGACATATCGATTAGTTCCTCCCCCTTTTTGAATAGCCAATAGCGTGTAGCTTACCTCACAGCCCGGGCTAAGCTGTACTTGACAGTTAGTACCATGGATTTTTATAATGTTGTGGGCGGGACACTTCAGATTTTAGTGAGCATTTGATTGGACAGAAAAGCTGAAGTGCAGAATGATGTCATCAAAATTGTTGATCCTTATTGGTGGTAGAGAGAGTCTGTAAATTTTGAATGCATATATCTTCTGAATGAGAATTTTGTCATTGTTTTGGAGCGCACTAGCTTATAGATAACCTTAAGGGCGATATATTCATACTGAAAGCCGCAACATTTCAAATTTGATTTCATGGAGATTTTAAAGACTAGTAAGTATATAAGTCTTTTTTTCCGGTTTCTCTGTAACATTATTATTATTGAGTATTATAACATGAGTATTATTGATTAGAGTAGTAATATTAGATGGCCAGTATTAGTGATTAGTAGCAAGTGTAGTTTAGTAAATCATTGGCAGGACAGTGATAAAATTCGCCTGCCGAAAAAAAAAAAAAAAAAGATGAGGGATGTGAAAAAGAAATACACTTCTGGGAGCAAATATCGCTTCACAGAGAGTTCATCTTGGTAAAATTTGACCCACTAATTTGTAAAAATCAGCCAATAGAAAACAAGAGGCTGGCTGCGGTGTCATCTTTCTGTACAAAACAAAAACAATAAGCTGCTAACAATTACATAGCACTCACATCTACTAGACTTTAATGTAGATTTATAAGAGTAGTGCGAATGTGGGGGAGTTTATTGTAATTTAGAAGGACTAGTGTAAGTATACAACGGTGTACTGAGATTTATCAGCATTAGTGCTAATTTATAGCTATTTTACTATTAAGGTAGGGGTTGGTTGCTGTAATATATAAGGATGTGGAAGCTCAGTGTTTTGGATAAAATTCTGGAAAATAAACAAAAATTTGTAAATGTAGTTTATCACCAATGAAAACTGGCAGTAAGACCTTCTGAGACCCTGCTTCCCAACATGTTTACCCTGTACTGTCTGACTGCTCATTGTCTGTTAATGAGAATGGAGAATCACCTGGTGAGGAGGAGCACAGCAACGTTGCTCCCCCAGAGTGGCGGCTTTTTGTTTGGGGTTCGAACTCTAACCCTGGC
Organism: Cranoglanis bouderius; assembly: GCA_023630585.1. Lineage (NCBI taxonomy): Eukaryota > Metazoa > Chordata > Actinopteri > Siluriformes > Cranoglanididae > Cranoglanis > Cranoglanis bouderius. The sequence continues at coordinate 4,222,282 of CM042560.1, read as the reverse complement.
CCCCTTCCTGCTCCATCGCCTTCCACGAAAAGACTGGGTCATTAGCAGTCACAGAGACATGAGGCCCTTCGTGGGGACCTGGGCCATTTCAGCGTCGCAGCACCCGCTTTTTGTTTTTGCACCCCGTCAAAAGAACTCACCTAATTAAGCATGAGGTTTCGGGGGAGCTGAAGAAAAAGGCTTCCATTAATGGCTCTCTCAGAATTTACTTAATGAGTTTAGATGGCTATTGTGCAGCCACCGCTTGTGGAAGACAACAGCGTTGGATTAAAAAAAAAAAAGGGGGAAACAGAAAGCGAGAGTGGTGAGGGACGGCATGCAGTCATGACTGAGGCCTGGAAGAGAAAAAAAGGTGATAAACAACTCAAAGCAGGTCATTACTGAGGGACAAAGGGACAGAGAGAACGAGAAAGAGAACGAGGGAACCTTCGTGCCTTTGGGTCATTTCTTCTACTCTATTCCTCCTCACACCTTGATCAAGCCACGTCTTTCACATCATTTCTTTCACCGAATTCCGCCGGCCTTGTTTTGGGGTCTCAGCTGCTTTTTTTTTGCCCTCCCTCCCTGCCTGCTTTCGTTTGTGTCTCAAGGCTTTGGATGCCTTTCTTCTAGGCTGCGAACGCCGTGGAACAAGCTTGTTAGCTCGCATGGATATTTTGACTGGAGATAGACTTTGGCCACTTGCCTACAGAAACAGAGGCAGAGTCCAACCTGGTGTACTGTAATTGTCCCAGCTACAGTCCCGAGAGACTGCAGACATCTGATACATATCAAAAGCTTCTCTCATCTCGCTCCTTTTCATTCCCTCTTCCCTTTCGTCAGCTTCTTCTTCTGTTTCTTTTTTTTCCCAGGAAAAGAAACTTGTAAATTAATTTCAGTGTCAAAACAAGTCTCTCTCCCTCTCTCTCTCTCTCTCTCTTTCTGCTTTCCCTTTCGTACTCTCTTGTTATCTTGCAGTTTTTTAACCCTGAAGTTTTCATCAAAGCAGAGGAGTGCCAGAAAGTACTGCAGAAAACTAACTCTGTAATTTACACAGCTGATGTTTATTGAGGTCTGCGCACCCCATTTTATATAATGACTGCCAGAGATTTGGGGTCTGTTTTTTATTCCTAGTGCTTGGCACAACTTCTGGTGTACAGTAAGTCCAAGAAAGAATGTGAAACAAAAACAAGAAAGAAACCGAAACGACAAAAGACAGCTTAGCGATCAGAAATTCACAAGACTTATGAACTTTCAAACCAAAAGGTTATTTTGGAAACATTTTTCCCCCGATATATTACTTCCCCAATGCAGCAATACGAGGAAGTCTATTATATACTACATGATTACATTGATTTGACTGATGGATGATGTCATGCCACATGTCCGAAATAAAGGAACATTATGGGATGTGATTTACAGGTCACACACCTTTTAATAATTTATAAGTTGTGTAGAAGAGACGTCTTTCGGACCTTAGCCATTACCGACTATACTGTGTGTCAAGGCTTTGGACATATTTTCTTTGCCGTTACTAGCATTCGTTTTCTCTTTTCCCCAGAGCTCTGATGCAATAACACCGCTTTCACTACACACAGGAAGTGCAGACAGCCGTGTGGTTCGTACAGAAAGAGAAAGAGCGAATTGCAGGAGGAATTTTATCACCTCTCAAATGTGCATGCTCTTGTCTTAGTTAAACCAGTTAGCCACCGTTACAGAAGCCATTGGGATGCTTTATGTACTTGAACCAATTCAATTATTTGTTTGGGTGAGTCAGCTGGAGGAGCGCGGGCCTAGGAGAGGGGTAGTCATAAATCAGGCCTCATCTCTGAGACAAGGCCTCTCTCTCTCTCTCTCTCTCTCTCTCTCTCTCTCTCTCTCTCTCTCTCTCCTCCTGAATGCACCATACTGGCTTCAGATGAGTGGACAGGAAGTGCCTTGATTAATGTAATGCAATAGCAGAAATGGCTGCTAAAATGCCCCGGCACGCCTGTTCGGAGATATTTCATTTATGGTATGAAATTGCGGACGCTCCTCGCCTCGCCCCTCAGGACACTTAAACCGTTTATTCTTTCCTCTTATGCAGTCAATCAATACATATGACAGTGATGACTATTTAATTCTGTCTCTTGTATCCCCCCTGTCTTTATCTCAGTCTCCGTCTCTCTCTTACACGTATCGCTCGTCTTTCAGAAAAAGGAAGAATGAGAGGGGGAAAAATAATGTAAGTCCCGTGTGAGTACTCTCTCTCTCTCTCTCTCTCTCTCTCAATCTACCTCTGCTATCTTTATCTATCTCTCCCACACAAGAGAAGAGTTATACTGCTTTTCGATTCAGCACTGTTCAGCAGCTTCGACCCCATGCCTAAGCACCCTTTGATAAGATCTGTTCCATATACATACTTCGATTGAACGGACACGTTCCAATATTGCACCGGTACCCTTGATCTACTGAATACCCACTTGATAGGCTTTACATGAATCTTATGGAAATGTCTCTATGTAGATTGCAATTTAACCCGGCTTTCTGCTGAGTCAGCCCTTTCAGCTGGCAAAAAAAAAGGAGGGAGTTGTGCCTTTTGGAGCAATAAACGTATTATTGAACAGCTAAATTAAATTCAGTTTTGACCCAGGTGTCTCAAAGAACACCCTAAGTGAGTGAGACAGTGAGTGTGTATTTTTATTCAGAGTTGGCAGAGAAACAAGTATTTTTATTCAGAGAATCCAAAGCTATGTCAATATTTATGCAGGGAAAGTTACGTGTATTCAGAGTTGGATTACGCACATGCTTAAGTTGATTTTCTGGGCTCCCATTCAGAATATCCAATCATCTGCATGTAGTTCACAACTCCAAGGTTGCCAGATTTTTCTTGGGTAGAGGTGTTCAGGACATGTTTTTTCAATAGACAAGCGCTTGCCTGTACGTTTGAAAAATCAGGGACAGAAAATGCAGACTGAAGACGCTGACTGTGCAATACAATGTAACATAAAAGGAAGAGGCAATATTACAAATGAAAAAGAAAAAAAGACATATTATAGGAATGAAAAGAAAACATTTAATAGGAGTCTAGTATATTGCCAACATGCTGCGACATGAATAGTCTTTGTAATTATCACATTATTCAGTGCAAATTTGCTTTAATTTAACAAAATGGCTTCCTGTCTCATTATTCAGCACATACAACAGTCAGCGCATGATATATCAGGCACTGACTGTTCATTGTGTACACAACTTAATGTAATCATGAAATTGTAATGTAGGCTACTTTATTACACTTTTAATTGGCTGGTTTGATTATTCTAATGCTTTGTTAAATATTCTCTCCTGTAAAGAAAGCATGTCCATGGACAAGCTTGAAGGATAAGCTGACCAAGCACTCAATTAAATTGAGTATTTATATATTCATAACTTTATCCATGAAAACAAATCGGTCCTCGAGATCAGCAGTGTCTCGGACTAAGATGCTGTCTCCTCTGATGTTCTTTGTGTGCAAAATATTTTCTTTGACTTGAACCATTTGATACTGTTGATTAATTAATAGCATCTTATTTGTTTGTTTACTTTGGACCTTAAATGGCGTTCCATAGTTGTTTTTTTAAGTGTCTTTACAGCTATAAATTTCAGCGTGACTTATTGTGGTTGCACCACACTGCCACTGACAGTGGCACTGGACTTAAGGTCAAGGTCAGAATCCAGTGTAACTGAGACACCCTCTGTTTTTGGCCAACTCTGCCCCGCTAGTGGAACTCTCTGAATAGCGCTTAAGTCTGTAATTATGTCTGAAAGTCTGAATACCGATGTGCACAACTCCTTACTACTTACTGTGTCTCCGACAGGTTGACATCCGCTCTTGCCCTCTAAGCATGCAACACCTCAGAAAATGAGGGTTGGTTTTTTTTGTGCACCCGGATTGGGAGCATGTGCGTGTGCATGCATGGCGAAATCCTTTTCTTGTTGGCAGGAGCAACTGGTTTTCGTTCAAGGTGGAGAAGCCTGTCCTTGCAATCTGTGCCGCTCAGAGCAGCGCATGTGTCTCTGGCTTCGCCCCACTGGAGCATAGGACGTGTTCTATTCTAGTCTGCATGAGAACAGGAGGAACAGCGGTTGTTGTTACTTAGGGAACACGCGGACACACACGCGTAGAGTGAATGCGCAGAAGCTGAGGACGGATGGCTTCTGTGCAACACTCGTTTTTATCAAGCAGAGACTGCTTTCCAATGAGCCACCTGTTTACCACACCAAGGCCTGCCAATTACACACACACACACACACACACACACACACACACACACACACACACACACACTTCACAACTCTGACTGTATCTGTATCTCTAAGAGGCTATTGTATATTCAAAGTAAGCTCACTCCTACTTAAAACATGCTTCTCGTGTTGCGTATTCACACTATTATGCAACCGGCTACACTTAAAATAGAGGCACCTTTAATCAATCAAAGGAAGAATCATATTACAGCACATGGAGTAGGAAAAGCATTGAAATTTAACATTAAATTATACACTGAGTTGGCAGTTTATCAGGTACACCAATCATAATGGGGCATTTTGTAGCCCATCTGTTATGCTATGCTATGAACAGTTTGGCAGACATATCAATGGAAAACCGTTGATCAGATTATATTATTATCGCTGTGGTGGACCATCAGTAGTGACACTGACATGGAACCATGGTACCACAATACTGATCAGCTTACCAAGCCAAAATCTCTAGCCAAAAGTGTCCTGTGGTCAGAAACTGATGCAAATGAAAGGGAAAAGGACAATTAACACAAATTGTATATAAAAAACTATGAGATATAGTCTCTAACTGTACACCTGCGGGTAAAAGGACTGTTTCTTCCCCAAAAGTACTGTAAGTAGAGTAAAAGTTTGTGTAAAAATATCTAGAATAGTGAATATTTTTAGAATTGTGAGTGCCCCCCACAATAGTAGATTTTTTTTTAGTAGTTTTTATAATAGAGTCCACCCTCCCAACCCCCCAAGAAAAATAGCCCATAATATTAGTGTTAAAAATTATAAATATAGAATACATATAAATATATATAAAAATTATATTTAAAGTATAGAACATTTTAGACTATGTCCACATTAATCCGGATAGATCTAAAAACTGCATTTTTGTTTTAAAATGCTTTCCGTCTACACTGGTGTTTTCAAACGTTTTCCAAAAATTGCAAAAGAAGCTTTGGCCTGTGTCATTTCCATCAGGCGTTTATTTAAAAATGCAATCTGAAAGTTGTATAAAGTGACATTAATCTTTAACAAAGCTATCAAACTGGATAGCAGGCACAACAACTGCAGTACAGCATCATCTGACATCTTGTTTGTTTTGAGCTAAATGGGTCACATGACTGCGGCACATAACTAAAATACGTCATCGTTTTTGAATATCTCCGTCTTCTCAGTTCACACTACAATGTGAAAACGACGTTTTCAAATGTATCCCCTTGGGAGAGCGTTTTCGAAAAGCTACGTTTTCCCTGGCAAAAACGCCATCTCAGTGTGGACAGAAGGACAAAACGTAGAGAAAAAGATGCGTTTTCAAATTTATCCGGATTAACGTGGGCCTAGCCTTAGTTCAAGTATTCACCTCCGTTTTTGTGAATATTAGGTCTGGTGCCATCAGTAGTCATATAATTAGTTAAATGGAGCTCACATCTGTTCTTGGAAGAGTCAAGAGTTTGTTAGAGAACATATCTAAAACAAACTGCAAATCTGAAGACCAAAATAAATCAAGGAAAATCCTGGAAAATATCAGTCACGGTTTAGTTATTAAAAAAAAAAAAAAAAAGCCAAACTTTGAACATCCCAAGAATCAACATTAAATCCATTATTAAAAATGAAAAGAGTATGAAACTACCATGACCTAGAGGAGGACATTAATCAGAGAAACCAAATTTTACAATACGAAAGCCCTTCAAGTATATCATATGATTGCATTGGGAGAATAAACAGTCCAGTGTCAATGGATTTAAATGAAATATTGGAAAAGCAAAGTAACTAAATCAGGAAAGGGAATTGGAGAGCACACTTGGAGGAAATGTATTATTGCAGCACTTAAAACATACTTATTTAAGCACGAGGAAAAACTACTCAATTACAATAACAAGAGTATTTACACTCCTGACACTTGTACCTGCACCACAAACGCTGTCATGTCAGTGTCAGTGCTGTGCTGAGAATGTACACCACCCACTCACTGGTGAGCATGTGGAACAAAACAAATGGCATCTGATAAACTGGTGACTGAAATGTTTTGACAGTCCAGGTGAACGATTTTGAGACTCTGACCTGAGATAGTGTCCTGATTTTGTCAGTGATTTACACACCTGGGTTATCAGCTGTAAATAAGTACACCCTACCTTTCTAACTTGGCTTGTCAATGTGTGGTACCTGTTTAACGCCTCACTGACTGAGGTTAAAGAAAAGGTTCACTTAAGAAAAAAATGTGAGAGAAATTGTTTTTTTTTTGTTTTTTTTTGTTTTTTTAAATACATATTTTAAACATGGTGTTCTCCAAAATGCAAAATCACAGAGACACTTGGACCAAGCGTGAATCATGGCTTGGGATATGAAAACCTGAACAACTGTAAATGTGTGTATGCTTCAGCTGAAAAAAAAAATGTATGCTTTTGTGTTGCTACACCTGTTTTTTGTTGTCACTTTTTACCTACACACTCCTTTAAAATACACACATTTTCTCCGTATTCAGTCACATATTAGATGCTTCAGGTAGAAGCATCCGGATGGATCAGTGACCAGCTCTCATAGGTTCTTCACCTGAGAGCCAAGCCAAGCGTTTTCCAACTGTCATGCACCGTTAATCATTTTCCACCAGAGAAATCATAAATCATCCTGTCTGAAAAACCCACCTGGATCAGAAAAGCGTATTGAGATCTTTATTTTTGTGTTTACCTCCGTAAGTGCTTGGCCAACCAAAGAAACCAGAAATCATCCAATTTCCTCAGAATGATCAGAATGATTTAAATGCTACAATTTGAAGGTATTTAACTGTGAATAGACCGTTTCTTCCAACTGTCTACCTGAGAGGCTTTTTTTTATTCATCTTGAAAATGCAAGCCCTGGTGCTTTTTTCTTTCTTTTTCTTTTTTTTTTTTTTTTTTTTTTTTACTTTGGACGAGCTGACTCTTACACACACGGTTAATTTCAGAGGCCTTGTAAACACAATCCTCGAATTGATGTTATCAATTGTGATGTTAGCAAATAGCGCTGGCAGATCTCGCGCTCTGTGTTTATCTCCCGCAGCACGCACCCACCTGCTAAGAGGTGTCACACTTTAATGAAATTGTTTGAATATCGCCAGAGCGTTGCTAAGAAACAGCGCTGCCGCTCTTGCTGAAGCGAAGCGCACAGATTTCTGTCATCAAATGATGATTAGAGATGAATGGCACCAGAGGTGCAGAGGCCCGCTGTGCCAGGAGCTCAGCTAGCGCAGACGTTAGGTGGAAATTGTGCTTTGTGTGCGGTTTTTGGCACCGGTTTGGCCTCCATGGGATTTCACAGGACAAACGGAGGTGGATTTATGTGCAAGGTTTTTAGGTGTCTCTCTGATGGCTTAATAAACTACAGCAATTGGCAACGATGTGTAAAGAGTTTCACAGGTTAGCTATGCAGTCGTTATCATTCTAAACCTCATTTATCAGCATTTTACCCCATAACCCTTCAGGAGCTAACAATTTACTATACAGCTATACCCTAGTCCCATTCAGCTTTGATTCCAAGATGATTCATAGCTCTTAGAAAATCAGTTTGCTCTTTGAAATTGTGACTCCGTAAACTGAATGGATCTAACACTTGCGCTTTCAGAGGATTTTTTCCTTCAGGGTAACACGTTTTGTATTATGAGTTAGCTTCGCTGTTCAATGTATAATGGCCCATAAATACAAAACACAAAACAAACCAAAAATGTAATAGCAAACCAGAAAACACAACCGAAAAGCCAACAACTCAACAAGAAAAGCAAAACCATCAAAACAAAACAGCAAAAGTTGTGTTTCTAGATTTGTTGTTGCATTTTCTGAATTTGTTGTTTTTTTAGTTTTAATGTTGTTTTAAGTTTTGCTGCTGTGTTTTTAGCTTAGCTGTTTGTTTGTTTGTTTTTTTGGTTTGTTTAGTTTTGTTATTTTTGCTGTTGCAGTTTTTCGTTTTAATGTTATGTTTTTACCTTTGATGTTGTGTGTTCTGTTTTGCTGTGTTTTTTTTTTTTTAAGGTTTGATGTGCTTTTATAATGAATGGTGTGTTTTTAGGTTTGCTGTTTTGTTTTTAGCTTCAATGTTGCATTTTTGGTTTTGCTCTTGTGTTAGTTTTGCTGCTGTGTTTGTAGTTTTAATGTTGCATTTTTACCTTTGATGTTGTGTTTGTGGTTTTGTTGTTGTGTTCAGTTTTGCTGTTGTGTTTTTAGGTTTGATGTTGTGCTTTTAGATTTAATGTTACATTTTTAGTTTTGCTGGTGTGGTTTTTTGTTATGTTGCTGTTATGTTTTTCGTTTCGATGTGTTTGAAGTTTGAATGTTGTGTTTTTTGTTTTGCTGTTGCGTTTTGACATTGTTGTCGTGTTTTTAGTTTCGCTTTCTGATTAGCTGTTGCCTTTTCGGCTTGTTAGTACGTTCTGCAGTTACAGCTGCACCAGCCAGTTTCTTTATTGGAACAATGTGAAAAGCTCTGCATTTCACTCACAAATGTGTGCATGTGTGTCTGGATATCTTGCTGCCTCTCTTGACATTGTGTGGGTTTTCCGGCTGCTGGTGAGCATCAGGTCTGCCCGCATGCAGAGAGAGCGTTCTCCTGCGTTCCTCGCTCTCAGCATGGACTCCATCAAGCTTCTGTGGGACACCTTTTTGGACCCTGTGAGACAGGAGATGGTACAAGGAGGGAGCCCACTACAAAAAAATCAGGAAGCTCGTTCACAGGCGCAATTATCGGACCGTTCTCTACAGGTGCGGATCAATCCAGACCTTTTAATCCAGAGGCCAGTGGAGTCACTACCGAGTCCTACAGAGCTGAGACTAGCGAAAGTCGATGTGCAGCCGGAGCGAGCGGGAGAATGGCATGTGTGCATGCACTCTATAACTGTGAGAAGGTTACTCAAAAGGTCTGGACAATAGGATAATACTGTAAATACCTCAGATCCACATGATTCAGAGGTAATGCATCCCTGCACAGTGGAACAGCTCTTGTGAATTTTGAATAGACCAGGTATGTCCCAAGGTGCTTTTCCGCCAACATGGTGCTGGTGTTATAAACCATTCCACTATTTATATGTAGGTTTGTGATGTCAAGTACAAAAAAAATGGGTCCATTTTGTCGCCACCACACCAGCTCAAAAACTGGACAGTTTTGATGTGGTTGTAGGAAACAAGGACACTAAACAAATTATTATTAAGGTATCACATCCCCTCCATGACCTATTGTTCAGACAGCAGTGCACCTCTAATAACAGCTACGTAGCAAGGAACTATAGGAGGTCATTTTTACCAACAGCAGTCACTCTGCACAACTGTTTACTGCACTGCTCCTAACTCACTATACACTATAACTGCACTATATACAACTTATTGTGGATTTCATGACTTAAGACATAATTACAGAAATACAATAAGAATGATGTATTTCACCATTAACAGGAAATATTACATCCACGATTGTGACGCAGGTAAGTGTAACACTTACTTCAAACAAGGTCTGTGTGTCGAGTTTAGCAAATCCAATCAGATTCAAAATAAAATGATACGAATTTAAAATAAATTGGTGACTCGCATGATCCATCTCTTGTTTTTATACTTTGAACAGAATTACAGAGTAGTATTGTTTATGCCAGATGTTGTACCTAATAGAGGTTAATTGAAGTTTTGAAGTTTTGAAAATTGAATAGTCAGCAGCAGTAAAACAAGTATAAGATTATTAACCTATTTTGAGACATTTTTGCTAATTTCAAGCTTAAAATAGACTTGTTTTATTTGCTAATTTTAGACATTTATTTCTAGAAAGAAGCAAAATTATCTGGCAATATAGTTTTTTAAAAATTTAAGCTCTGAAATTAGAAAAAAACAACAACAACTAGAAACAGGTTTAATAATCCTATTGGTTTATGGTAATCTTACAATAGGAAATACTCGACTGTGACTGTATTCAAGATATTCTCACTTGCTAAGATGTAATTTTTTTTACAGTGTATGCTACTTGTTCCAACTGGTCGCTTTTTCGTAGTCTGTAAACACAAAAGCGGTCTATAAAAACTGGTCGTTTAAATTCAAACTAGGCTATGATAGGCTTTAATAGATCAATAAATACTTAGTACCCATGACTTAGCTACCTCTATCAAGGAAAGCTGTTTTTAAATGTGCTATATAAATAAATTTGACTTGACTTGACTATGATAGAGGTTACGATAGGTGTACTGGTGCAGCCAGCTGTAGTGGGTTGTCTAGCACCCTAAAGGGCTTCAGTTTGTCCCTATGTATAACTGTACAACAGAAAAAGTGCTCTCTGTTTAGAGAGCTTAAACCCATTATCCATCCAGAGAACCTTTTTTTTTTTTTAATCAGAATGTTGCACACATATGGGACATGGACACAGTCTTGTGTTAAGTGTGGAAAATAAATGTCATCATTGGCTTCCTTTCTGAACATACTCTTTGATAAAAAGCAGAGAAGAAGAGAAGCTGTCTCAACCCCAATCCAACTGCCAAAATGGAGGGCCTGAAGCTATTACGTGAGGAAAAGTTCACACATCCAAGCACATAACATGGCCTTGATGAGTCCTGAAATAACTGGACGGAAAAGGACACACCTTTGAAATATGTCATGGTTAACGTGAGGTCAGTTTATCTATGACTCAGCTGAGAAAAAGGCCGTGATATAATATCGCTCTCTGGGATGGGAGGAATAAAGAAATACAACGTGTAGCGAAACTGAAAGGGAGGCCAACTTTGTGTCAATGTTTCGCTGGAGAAAAAAAAGCCTATTTAAGAGCTAGGGGAAGAGAGAGAGAAACAGGGAGGGAGGGAGAGATTGAATGAGAGAGTCTCCAGGGGTTTAGTGATTCAGCAAGAATGGTTAACAGGAAACGGAGGTTGAGTAACCTTGAGCATGGCCTGTCACACTGCGACAGGTTTAACGCCGAAGGAGAGGAAAAAGAGTGAGCACACACCTGTGTTTCTGTGCCATAAATGAACCGAGATGGTGTGTGTGTGTGGGATGCTGAAATTTAAAACCACAACTGCATGTACAGTTATAGATAGGTTACAGTTCAGTGTAGTTCTTGTAGCTTTTCTGCCTCTGACAGTGTTCAGTGTATAAAATATAAGTCGGGTGGGGGGTGGCGTTGTTATTTATAAGCTGATTATGTCCTCAAGTGTTTTATTCCACTTACGCCACAGTAATGTAAAGGACAATATTTGTATTTTCTGTCCATTTATAGATACATTTAATACTATTTAACTATCAAGTTAGTTGCTGTTATCATTTACGTTATAGAAGCTATAAATAGCCTCCTCTTTTATTTCTCTCTCTTTCAGTTGTACAAGTTTAAGTGTAATCGCTGAAGACATTTACATATTGGAACATGATTGGCTCTTATATTTTATGATGCAATAACACTTAACAAGAAGTGAAGTAAGACGGCTGCACATTGAATCTGCACCCAAAAAAATAAATAAATAAATCTGCACACTCAAGTTCATTTCCAGTAAACCATTTATTAGTTTTAAATAATAATAATAATAATAATAATAATAATAATAATAATAATAATAATAATAATAATAATGTTTTCTCTGTGTGTTTGCAATATTTCATAAGTAAATTTTCTGCAAAAATCTCACATGTTGCAGTTCAGCTAATATAGCATTGCCTCATTCTACATGCAAGTCCAAAAACACACTCGTTATCATCTGCGGATGTGTTTAAAGAAGACCGATCCCTGCTGTAGATGCTCTGAGTAATTTACACCACTGAAACGATATCAAGCTCTTCTCCATCAACCTGGCATCTGGCCCAGACAGGTTGATTCCCGACTCAAGCCTCCCCAGTCGAACCGTCGTTACTGCCAGCTTACAATGAGAGAGATAATGGAGCGCTTTGTACAGCAGCCAGATTTCAGATGAATACAGTACCTACACATGCTCACACGTATGAAACACGTCCAGAACTTGATTGTCTTTTATTAAACCATCCACTGTGACTGCTTAATCTTTGAAATGCTGGAGGTGTGTATGTAGGCAAATCACAGAGTTATATTAATACGCTCATTTTAATACGATGTTTCTATGGTAACAGCTAATTCAAAGGAAATTGCATCGGTCTACATAATCTAATGAAACGTTTTTATTTAACAAAGAAAAGCATTGATATAGTGAAGGTTTTTTTTTTTTTTTTTTTTTTTTTCTTCTGTAAGGAGTCTCCAGTGTCAGCGTGTCAGTTTTCTGACACAGCAAGGATTTCAGAAAACAATCGGCTTCAGGGTGGTACCACAAACTCCGCTTCATCATACCAACCCGTTGTCTATTGTTTTCTTTTAACAGCATATCCCCTCATGTTTTTTTCATGTTTTATTCCTTATATAACACAGTTATATATGCCTTAATTATTTCACTGGTTCTTAAAATTCGCTCACATTCTCACAAGTGTTTTGCCTGCCATGACCCGAACTGACATGCTCGTGGCTAGTCTAAGTGCTCTCGCTAAGCCCAAGGCTATTAATTACCAAAACGATGCAGCTTGAATTGTCTCACACTGCTGGATTAACAGCATTAGGTTGGATGAATGGAGGTCACTGACCATGTTCATCTGTCTTAATTAAGTCAATATCTGAGGCCTATACTAGAGACTCTGTTCAGTACTTAGGTGACCTAGGTCAGCTCTCTGGATTTTATAGTGATGCATTTGCAACATTTAATATACAAGAGTGAATCAAATAAAAAAAAAAAAGTATTATTATTATTATTATTATTATTGCACTGTTTTGCAAATAGGTGTCACAAAAGCATAATTTCCACATAATCTACATTTCTGTCAATGCGAGTGTTCCAGTGCTGAACAAGTGTCCAGATTCCTTTAGAAAAAAACTTATTTATGTAACACTTTAAACGTTTTCATTTGACTCACCCAATATATTTTATCATCGGCTCAATTTATTAGCAATATGAACATTACTTATGGTGACTTATTTATTGTTTTCCTTTTGTTTTAATGGGTTTGGATTTTTATATTATGTTCAGATTACATTTAAAATCCTGTTTAGTTGTAGCTTAAGTAGTGATCATTTTCTAGATCATTTTCTATTTCTAGATCTTAGAGAAGAATGTATAAATATATAAATACACTGCACATTGTGTAACATCACCAATACAATCAAAATGTGTTTAAGATGTCATTACTGTATGATTTACAGAATTGAAATAATAAGAGAACAGAGATGAGATAATGTACAGGTAAAACTTTATCTGGCTATGCCAACAAAGCATAGCGCCCCTTCATGGCATCAGTATTCCCTAATGGCAGTGGTCTCTTTCGGCAGAAAAATGTGCCTGGCCACACTGCAAAAATTGTTCAGAAATTGTTTGAGGATCGTTAGAAAGAGTTCAAGGTGCTGACTTGGCCTCCAAATTCCCCAGATCTCTATCCGATCGAGCATCTGTGGGATGTGCTGGACAAACAAGTCCAAGTCCCCACTTCGATCCTGAGCTTGTGTTACTGTGACAAGTTCTTCACATGTTCACTAGGTTCTCTGGTTATATTGTCAATTAGCAAAGAATTACAAGTTTGGATATCAAACTGATTGTATTGAACATTATGTATGTCCGAGGCTTACTTTCTGAAAAGCTCCACGATGAAATGCATGTAGAAAGATGCTAGTGGGAAGGAGTAGGTGTGTTGTAGAGCAGGAAAGAGATAGACAAGACGATACGGCTCGCATGGCTCGAGCGGCTTGCTGTGTTTACAGAGACATGTTGGTATAAATAATCCAGACATGTCTGCTTAAGCGCTGCTCGGCGTCTACCTGTTCACGGCGTTCTCGCAGGACCAATGCTCTCCCTGCTCTCACACTCACCAATAACCTTTAATATTTCATACGCTCACTCTGATCTGTGCTGAAAGAGTCTGCTCACTGTGAGGGAGAAAAGATAGAGGTATCCACTCTCCCCTTTCGCCCAGGATTATTTTCGTACCTGTTCAAACACACAGGAGTTAAATTATTCAGCATGTTGGCCTGCTCGCGCCAGCAAAAGAAAAAGCACCTACAAGCACCAACAAAAAGGGATATGGTGAGGTAAAGAGAGGCTGCCTCAGGGAAGATTAAAAAAAAAACACAAGAAAACAAGCCAGCCGCTTCTCACAAACCTGAGCCTTAGGTTGCATCATCTATAATGCATGGAGCACGCACTCACCGAAATGGATCATGGGGAACTCGTACATGTAGCCCACGCAGACCTAACCTGATATGACAAGGTTTTAAACCTATTACTAATGTAGCCCGTTATTTTTAGGCAAGATTATAAAACGCAAGGGTGAGGATTGACTTTGCTGATGTCGACGTTTCTTTACCTGGTTCTAGACTTCTTCTTCTACTTCTAGACCCTGCAAACACGGCTATGCAACTTTCTTAGACGTTGATAGCGAGAGACTGTAACCAAACACTCTTTTTTTTGATCACTGCTCTGAGGGAAAATGTGTTTTGAAATGCTAAGCCAGAGAATGTTTGTTTCAGTTCCATTTGTTTGGCCAAGTTTTTGGTAGAATGAAACCACAAAGTAACTGCTTTATATCCTGAAAAACATGTAGCATTACAAACCATCATATCAGCGACAGGCGACTGAGATAAAACAGGCATGGACATGAAAAAGGCAGAAACGTGTGTTTTAAGATCTCTGTTTTGAAATTCTACACTGCAATACCGGAAGGATTTTAACCTCAACTCAATCAGCATGTTTAAATATTTGTGTAGCAGCCATGGAAAACTCTTAACGTGGGGAAATTTTGACATTTTCTACTATATATACTATATACTATATATAGTTCTGAAAACTAAAACTTTTTTTTTTTTTTTTTGCATAACCACAAGTAAAGTTCTTACAACCCCAATTCCAAAAAAGTTAGGACGTTGTGTAAAATGTAAATAAAAACAGAATGCACTGATTTGCAAATCTCATAAACCCACGTTATTCACAATAGAACATAGAAAGCATATCAAATGTTTAAACTGAGGAAATGTACCATTTTAAGAAAAAAAGAAGGTAATTTTTAATTTGATGGCCGCAACACGTCTCAAAAAAGTTGGGACGGGGCAACAAAAGGCTGGAAAAGTAAGTGTTACTTATATAAGAAACAGCTGGAGGTTAATTGACAACAGGTCTGTAACATGACTGGGTATAAAAAGAGTATCTTAGAGAGGCAGAGTCTTTCAGAAGTAACTGCGTCTACAATTTGTGGAACAATTTCAGAATAATGTTCCTCAACATAAAATTGAGAAGACTATGAATATCTCATCATCTACAGTACATAATATCATCAAAAGATTCAGAGAATCTGGAGAAATCTCTGCGTAAGGGACAAGGGCGAAAATCAAAATTGCATGCCCGTGATCTTCGGGCCCTCAGGCGGCACTGCATTAAAAACAGGCATGAATCTGTAATGGCAATCACTGCATGGGCTCAGAAACACCTCCAGAACTCATTGTCTGTGAACACAGTACGCTGTGCCATCCACAAATGCAGGTTAAAGCTCTATCATGCAAAGAAGACGCTATATGTTAACATGATCCAGAAACGATGCCGTCTTTTCTGGGCCAAAGCTCATTTAAAATGGGCTGAGGCAAAGTGGAAAACTGTTCTGTGGTCAGACGAATCGAGATTTGAAATTCTTTTTGGAAACCATGGATGCTGCGTCCTCTAAACTAAAGAGGACTAAAGAGGAGAGGGACCATCCGGCTTTTTTATCAACAACCAGTTCAAAAGCCTGCACCTCTGATGGTATGGGGGTGCATTAGTGCCTATGGAATGGGCAGCTTGCACATCTGGAAAGGCACCATCAATGCTGGATGATGTATAAAGGTTTTAGAGCAACATATGCTTCCATCCAGATTCCATCCCCTCTTTACTTCTGATAGACTCTGCCTCTCTAAGATACTCTTTTTTATACACAAATCATGTTGCTGACCTGTTGCCATTTAACCTAATTAGTTACAAAATGTTCCGCCAGCTGTTTCTTTTTAGTAACACTTACTTTTCCATGAGATGTGTTGCGATCATCAAATTCAAAATTACCTTATATTTTCCTTAAAATGGTATGTTTCCTCAGTTTAAACATTTGATATGTTTTCTATGCTCTATTGTGAATAACATATGAGTTTATGAGATTTGAAAATCATTGCATTCTGTTTTTATTTACATTTTACACAGTGTCCCAACTTTTTTGGAATTGGGATTATAAAAGTGAAATGACAAATGAGAGAAAATTACATATAAAGATTTAATTCTGACTGTTTGACAGCCATTATTTTTTTACAAACAGAATTGATTAGGCTTTTCTTTATTTCACTAAAATTTTCCCTCCTGGTTTTTCTCCCTAATTTAGTCTTGGCCAGCTCTCCCCTGTCATAGAACAGCTACCAACTTGGAAGGGAGAAGGCTAACACTTGCTTCCTCTGAAACACGTGAAGCCACCAACTGTATCTTGTAGTGTATACCCCTCCCACCCCTCGCACGGATGGCTGCGGCATCATCGGGAATCATGGGAACGCTTTTCTGTTGTGCCGCTCAGGAGCTGTTCCACTACAATTTGATCAAAGCCTGATGTTCAATGTGTGAGGACATCACACCTAGCTAGCAAGGTTTTAAACAACTTTAGACATTTTCATTTGTTAAACTGCCTCCTTTATCCTGCAGAAACAAAGGGTTAAATATTCCTAACACATTTCTACATGTTTAAGAATTTGCAAAGTTAAAGTGTCAAAGTACAGTATGTTACAGACAGGAAACATTTTTGGCCACGCCGTAGTTTGTATTTTTTGTTCAACTTTTTGCCATCTGATGGGTTTTCCCAGGCCTCTACACATTTGGGCTATAAACACGTTCATGCCCAATATTATGAATGTATGCCCATCCATGTACAATGTATCCATTTCCTAATATTATTAGACAGGCAAAAGCAAACAACTCCTTCATTTACATTGGATGTGACACAACAAACTGGCTGAAGTCATTCATTTTTGATGAGAGCTGGTGATTTACAGTGACAGGGATCATTGGTGAGGCAAAGTGAGCAGGGGAAGCGATGCAAAATAGTTGAGCAGAGTTTATGAGGACTGAAGAATGGAGAAATGCTATGAAGCATTATTTGGGGTTTTATGGTAACCGTTGTTCATTTTTAATGTACCCAAATGTGTTTTTGGCAATGTTTTCATCGACAGTAGATGGCAGTAGTGGTGATACCACTGGTAGTGGTAAACACTAGTGCACAGACATTTCCATACAGAATTTGTATATGTAGGGAGAATACCATAAATTTGATTTAAAATGGGATAGAAATGTTGTTTTAGCTGGAAGACTCATCAAATCTGTGGTTTCGTATAAGATCTGTAGTTAGCTATGTCTTTGTTCTGTAGCTAGCTATGTCTTTTTTTGTTGAAGTTTTTTTTTCTTTTCAAGCCTAGAAACAAAATAATTTACATTAAATGTTCAGATGTATTTATATTTATATTATATTTTGTTTTTATTTCCTTTCTTTCTTTCTTTCTTTCTTTCTTTCTTTCTTTCTTTCTTTCTTTCTTTCTGATGTTTTTTTTTATTCTCATTCAAAGCATGATTATAAATGCTCAAACAGCTAATAATAAGTGGCCTTTTAATGAATATAGTGAATCCTCTTCAGATTAACATAATCAAGAGAGAGAGACAGAGAGAGAATCATAAAGATAATCATAAGAGTATATGATCAGAAATGATCCATCTCCTTCACCGTGTTCACTTATCTCTGAGTGTGCTCCTAATTACATTTAAAATTATTATTTTTTTTGCCCATTTCTTGCATCACTGTATTATGAAATGATTTAAATTCCCGTTAAACTGAAAGCTAAACTGTGTTCAACATATATTTTACATATATCTACGTATTTTTGTCTGAAATTTAATTCTGACAGCTACACAATTATTAATAAATACAGTACATAGTACATCATGCATGAGATTATAGTGAAAATTTGAATCATGATATATAAGCAAAGCAAAGTTTTAAGAACGGTGGATCCTAGTGAAATTTGTTGAAGCCTATGTGGCCATGTTAGACCTCGGAAAAAAAAAGTCATACGTATTTCTAAAGCAACAAATTATATCAGTGTAACAGGTAAAATGTTGCAAGAATGAATTGCATGTTAATTTTAATAGAGAGACTAAGACATACTCAATTGTGTTCAAGTTGAGATTTTTTTGAACAAATTTTAAAAAATGGAAAATATAATGAATTTTATTAGAACGTATGCAGGTCCAGCTTGAATTTGAGACTGGGGTGAAACACATATCCATTAACTCGTACAGTATACTGTATACAGACAATTCAAATGTACACTAGCAGTGAAAATAATACAAAAGTGTCGAGAACACCAACATTTCTCTCAGATGTGGTGTTAAATTACCAAAAAAAAAAAAAAAAGACTGTATGACTATCAACCAAAACAACAAAATGAATAACAATGCTTGAAGTAATTGTTATATACAGTATCTCACAAAAGTGAGTACACCCCTCACATTTTTGTAAATATTTTATTATATCTTTTGATGGGACAACACTGATGAAATGACACTTTGCTACAATGTAAAGTAGTGAGTGTACAGCTTGTATAACAGGGTAAATTTGCTGTCCCCTCAAAATAACTCAACACACAGCCATTAATGTCTAAACCGCTGGTAACAAAAGTGAGTACACCCCTAAGTGAAAATGTCCAAATTGGGCCCAATTAGCCATTTTCCCGGTGTCATGTGACTCGTTAGTGTTACAAGGTCTCGGGTGTGAATGGGGAGCAGATATGTTAAGTTTGGTGTTATTGCTCTCACACTCTCTCATACTGGTCACTGGAAGATATTTACAAAAATGTGAGGGGTGTACTCACTTTTGTGAGATACTGTATAATGATTAAGTATAATATAAATGCACCATGACAATGGCAATAATACAAAAGTGTTAAGAATATCAACATTTCCCTCAGATGTGTTGATAAATTAGTAACAAACAAAAAAAAAAATAAATAAATAAATAAAGACTGAGTAAAATTACACTGTAATAACAATTAGCATCATGGCATACAGTGTAAAAGTATAATTCTCTCAGTTGTTTGAAAAAATTTTAAATGTTAATTAATTTTTTTTTTTTTTTTAATCTTGTAGGTTTTTGTGATGTTATCATCAATACTGGTATCAAATTTAGCCCCGGCTATAATAGCTACACTATATAGAGTCATTCCCACACTTTCTTACACACACTCCTGTTTTCTTTACTGATCCACAGCAAGACCTGGATGACGTCCTCCCTCTTTACACTCTCCTCCCTTCATCATGCTGTACTAACGGTCTTGTTGGATTTGAAGAACTTTTTTGGCGAAAGAGTGCACAACCTCTCAGGCTAATTAAATTAGTAAGGCTAAGTGGCTTTATACTGGACACAGTGTCACACTCAGTCTGTTTCCTCCTCTTTAGGGTTCTCTGGCACTCAATATTTTGCTTGATGCACACAATAGATACAGACACACCTCTTATTTTCACGAATGAGAAGGAATTATGAGCTGATAATAAGAGATGGAGTGAAAGGGCTTTGGGGAAGCGAGAAAGAGAGAGAGAGAGAGGCAGAGAAAGAAATGGGATGAGACACAAAGCACCTGAAGCGCATGCAATTTTTATTAATTCCTGCCTAAAATGAGGCATTGAGGAGTAAAATTGCAGCACAAATGACAAGAACAATTACGAGAGTGATTTCTCTTCCCTAGAAGACTGTGTGTATGAACTTGCATGTGTGTGTATGTGTGTATAATTTTATATGCACATGAACTTTGTTTCCCAGCCTTAATTGGATAAATGTTCTAACAAGTCTAGTGCTAATTTCAGTTTTATTTCTTCCCTACAAGTGTAAGCAATGAGTAGAATACAGAGCCATGATGTAATGCTGAACCTTCCCATTTTTCTCATTTCTGCTACAGCCTTGCCCCAGACTACACCTCCTGATCATTATGCTGCGTTCAATTAAATGTCGTCATTAAACTTGTCATTTCCAACCTCCGACTAGGAAAAGAACAAAGAAAACACCCCCTTCAACTCGGAATTCCTATTCGGTAACTCAGGACGGTCTCCTCAACCCCGAGTTCAGCAAGTGACATCAAATTAACATGGCTTCTCACAGCATGAGCAGTAAGCAAAGTAACACTTCTTACCTTTAAATGAGTTATGCTGTATATCCAAGTATTTTCTTTAGATCAGTCAACATACAGACATGATCGCTTGTTAAATCTTGATTACATCATCTATGCAGTTCGCCATTTTAAGGAGGTGAATATACATCACTCATCACATTTAGCTGACCATGTTCCCCCCCCACACACACACATTTTGTAGCTATTAGGAAACTCAACCCAGATCAGAGATTCCAAATGGAAAAAAAGAAAAAGAAAAAGAGAACCTCTAAGAATTTTTTTTTCTGCACATAATAAAGACACACATAAAGATGTATAAATGTATTTCATCTTGTGGATCTCAAACGATCTTCCATACATAATTCTGCTGGCTACTCTGAAGTTTTATAGGTGTGTATGGGCATGTTTTTATGTGCCTGTTGTGGCAGAGCTCTTGAGAATTTACAATACTCACTTAACTAAAAGCAGCATGCCTGTCATGATATCAGCTTCACCATCTGCATCTGCCCTTAGAGATTCCTGGAAGCAAGTTATCAAGAGAGAGAGAAAAAGGTCTAGAAATGAGGACACACACACACACACATGTAAAGACAAACACACACCTGCCTACATAGTAGGTTAAAATTAATGTCAATGGTAAAAATTATATATAATGAGAGTTAATAAGCAAAATAACTGATTTCTCCATGCTACATCTCCAAGAATGTCCAATTTTTTTAAAGTGTCATATCTGCAGTAATACAAAGGTGGCACAATGCCAGGAAACAAGTAACAGTGACAGGGAGCTGCTTAGCACTGCTGATCTGCACAGCACTGCTACTTCTCCCACTTGGTTTGTGGTTTGTGGATTAAAGAGCTGTAATAGATGGAAGGGAAGTGATTAAGTCCAGGCAAAAGGAGCTGTCAGTGTCTTGGTGTAAAGCAGACACCCTGCAGCTAAATGCAGTCGATGTGATCAAGTCTACTCTCCTGTCTCACTGCGCGTCCTCCCTCTGTCTCTGTGTCGTTTGCCCAAATCAGCACACAATGGTTTGTTCGCTTAATGGTTTCCCGAGACATGTGTGAGCACTTTAAGTGCATCTCCTGCGATGCATTAATTCACAAACCGCAGGGATCCGAAGCAAACAAGTCACCCGAAATTTGCAAACTGGGCAGTGCTTCAAACAGCATATTCTATTATGAAAAAACATTATAAATAACTCTGAATAAGTCTGAAAGTCCATCTTTATAATGAGGAAGCTTTATATAAGAGGAAAAATTACACTATTTCTCAGATGTCCACCTGTTGATGCTGTGTGGCTGCTGAAGTTGAAACACTGATGTCATGCTGCTGTGTATGTGTTTGCTTTTTAAATCATTGAATCATTAAAAAAGCTCTTGTATAGGATGATGCAGTGGTCTGGTAACATCCCCGGTCACTGTTAACAGTTAAAAGGAAATGAGCTACTAACCCCATTTCCATGAAAGTTGGGATTTTTTCTAAAATGCAATCAAAACAGAAATCAAAAAACGTTGGACCAAGTTGACACTGCTGGGCTCTTGAGCAAGGCCTTTATCCCTTAACTGCTCAGTTGAATGTAAGTCGCTCTGGATAAGGGCGTCTGCCAAATGCTGTAAATGTAAATATAGTGGATGCTCCACATGAACAGATTTAAAGTCTGTAATTGTTGATATGAAGTTTTCTGTAATTGTTGAAGTGAGGAGACGTTTAGTTAGCATTTTCTGAAGGAGCGTCCAGTGTAAGCACACTAAAGCTGTAACTGACATCTTCAGGATGGAGAGTATTGAGGATTCTCAGAAACTAGACTAGTGGTGCTATAACATCCCGTAATCGTTAACAAGTTGCTGTGGTATAAGATGAAGAAAACTTTGGGAACTTATTTTAGAGAAAAATAATCAACTTCAGGGTGGTAACCGTAACTGTTTGTGCCAGGCTGCATTGATCATTTTCCTATAACAACATGCCCAGTGTGTTTTATTCCTTACTTAAAATCCACATTCAGATGAATCATTAATCAAACTGACCACACAATAATCACACGCACTAACAAAAATAAGAAAAGAAAAAAAAAACTTCTCAGCAAGCATTAGCAAGATGTTTAGGAATTTTTCAATGACAGTCATGATGTTGGACTTTATAAGCAGTGTATAGGGTCTAAGAGTAGCAACTGCGGTTGAGTTTTGGTATTGGGGTGTTTTTTGGGGACTGGTTTTATTGGATATTGGACTTTTTAACCATGGCCTGTTTGGTCCCAGTGTAACAGTCACCTGGCAGGTTTTTGTGTAGAAATGTCTACACTGGACTACAGTTACCTAGGGTTGAGATAAAATAATATTGAAAGTGTTGGAATACCAACAAAACACGGATGGCGGAATTAGTGTTGCTAGTAATGCAAGTAATACTAACAATCAGTTTCTGCTCTCTAGCAGTTCTCTAAATATCAGTGTGTGTTTTAACCTTACGCAACATACTGTGTACAGAGTCTCTCTTATATTTTTCACTCTCTCTTTTTGTCCTATTCTTGCCTGTTCAGGTTGCTGAGGCTGATGGAGCGTGACAGGTCTCAGGTCTGTGTTATGAGAGCAGATGCAATTCACTATGTGCTTTTTCAGCACTAAAACTAAAAGCTAAGTTCTCTACTCATGCGGAATGAGTTTACATAGCCGGCCAGACAGCGAGCACAGTCTGCGCAGGTAGACGAATTCAGGAAGACAGAAAGAAAGGGAGGATGAAGCGAACAAGAGACGGATGGACAAACAAAGAGAAAATCAGTTGACAGTGCAATTGGCTAGTTTAATTTCTGCTACAGAATTTTGACAGGCTTAAAGGAAAAATCCACACTGAATGACTTGCATATCAAGATTTATCACTAATATGTGGTGTTTCAGTGGCATCCAAGATTTATTTTATAATTAAATTTTGTTTTTTTTAGTTTAAACTTATTTCATTGTGTTGGTCTGTTTTCACTTTGGTTATCAGTTTCCTAAATTACCCACAATGCTGTTCAACTACATGCTAACAGCATGCAGAGCATTCAAGTGAAGGTTAGCTATGTTGCTATGCAACAAATACTTGTGCCAGAACATTGTACTCAATGTTATATAGAAGGTGCTGCAAAAGTTGCATGTGAACATTTTTTTCTGTGAGACTAGGTTGGGTAAAAGTTACACATGTCCCGCAAGTAAAAATGCTCCTGAGGTAAAAGTTCTCAATTAAAATTTACATATTCCTGAGGTAAACGTTGTACATGTTTCTGAAGTAAAAATTACATATGTTCCTGAGAAAAAATCTGCACATATTCCTGAAGTAAAACTGACATGTTCCTGAGGTAAAAGTTACAGATGCCTCTAAGGTGAAAGTTACACATTGTGTATTCGTGAGGTAAAGCTGCACATATTCCTGAGGTAAAAGTTACACAGTGCTGAGGTAAAAGTTGCACATATTCCTGAGGTAAGAACGACATGTTCCTGAGGTAAAAATTACACATGTTCCTCAGGAAAAAGCTGCACGTATTCCTGAGGTAGAAGTTGCACATGCTCCTGAGGTAAAAATGTTATGTTCCTGAGGTAAAAATCACAGATGTTCCTGAGGTAAAAGCTGCACATTTTCCTCAAGTAAAACTGACACATTCCTTAGGTAAACATTGTGCATGTTTCTGAGGTAAATACTACACATGTTCCTCAGGAAAAAGCTGCACATAATCCTTAGGTAAAAGTTGAACATGCTCCTGAGGTAAAGGTTACAGATGCCTCTAAGGTAAAAGTTACATACTGTGTATTCTTGAGGTAAAAGTTACACATATTACGGAGGTAAAACCTGCAACTTTTCCTAAGGTAAAAGGTTGCACATGTTCCTGAGGTAAACATTACATACTGTATATTCCTGAGGTAAAAAAGTGTGCATATTCCTTTAATTATCAAATGTTGAACATGCTTGTTTGATAAAAGTTACACATCAGTTTCACAATTTACACATTCCTGAGATAAACATTGCACATGGACATTTAAATTGTAATTAGTGGGCACTTCAAAAGTAATTGTGATTCTCGAGTTTCTGATTTGCTTCATGTTTTCATCATAGTCAAGGATGAATCCAAACTCTTTTTGTGTCACTTATCATTTCATAGGCACTAGCAAACATCGATAAACATTGTTTAGGAAGATAACTAAATCCATCAGTCTAGCTGGAAATAGGATGAAGTGGGGATTTAGGCTGATATAAAAGTACTTCTAAAAATAGTGGAATGAATTAGCAACAGGTTAGCATAAATCAGCAATATAACGCGCACACACACACACAAAGTGAGGGTGTGTGAGAGGGGAGGGGGACTTTGCCCAGATTAAAAATCATTTGTGATATGAATGAATTAGTGAAGGTTTGGCATAAAATCACAGTATCACACACACACACACACACAGACACCTCGGCAGCAGAATTGCGATTTAAAATGATTATGATGTCATTATGCAGCGCTAAGGCTAATAGCACCCATCTAAACTTGTCAATCTCTTCACAGCTGAACACGACAGCCTTCCTATCATCCCCACTTTTTTCTTCTCTGTTATCCCTTGCTTTTTTCCCTGTTCTCCTCTCAGCCTGCTCTCTCTATAAACCCTGACGTCTTAATTTTAATGGCATCATTTTCACATCACCAGAGAAGTGGCAAAAAAGAATGATGGGAGGGGAGATTTCAGAGAGAAAAGTCGTCATATTTGTCAAATCCGTTTGCAGACTAATTTTCCAATATTGCGATATGAAGATGGGGGGGGGGATTAGTTAATAAAGGCAGTTCATCTCATGGCCAGTATTGTGTGTGTGTGTGCGTGTGTGTGCGCATGTGTCTGTGTGTCTGTGTGTGCACAGGTGACAGGACATGATGAAATTGAGTGTTGTTATAATGGCCGTTCTGTTCTCCCACTGGATGATGACAGCGCCGTAATATCAGGTCTGAAGAATGTCCGTTTAAGTCGGCATTATTCTCCCGCCTGCCATCACTTTCACACAGAGAGCGAGAAAGAGAGAGAGAGGGAGAGATGAGTGAAATCACTGGAGGAGTGTGGGAGTGTGTAGGTTCAGCTGTGTGATCACCTGGATTCTGGCAAACTGCAGGGAGAGAGTTTAGTTTGGCTCAAACTCACGGTCTTTGATCTCACAGAGAGAGAGAGAGAGAGAGAGAGAGAGAGAGAGAGAGAGAGAGAGAGAGAGAGAGAGAGAGAGAGAGAGAGAGCGACCAGCCATATTGTCACTATTAGAAGTATGTTGCCCCTCCTAATTAAGATAAACATGTTCCTGAGGAGTAGCAAAGCTCCCCTTGTAGCCCATTTGTAAAAACATCCAGGGCTTTAGAAACACACACACAAAGCACAAACCGAACGCAGCCGTAAGTGTTGGTGGTCTCAGAAAATATTTGAGAACAAAACTAAAGTTCTGTATGTGTATGTGTATGTGTGTCTGTGCAAGCGTGTGTATGCAGGGGTGGACAAATCAGTAGCCTGGGATAAGCAGATATCATGTCCAGGCCCAGGCTATATGGTTTTTTTTTTCTTGTAAACCATACCTGAGGATCTTTTGCTATAGGATCATGAGTCCTGGAACATAAGTCCCAGAACTGGCCTGATTATCAATACAAACTTTTTTAAAATATTTTTTTAACTGGGAAATTCGGTCATTTATTCAATCACTCACTTGTCATGTTAAAGTGAGACTGGAAAATGTCTTGTCCTGAAGTCTGTCCTGAAGACTTCCCCTTGTCAGGAGATTTAAAAGAATTATTTGCATTGGAGCAGTGAGAAAATATTTTGTGGGGTTTTATCATGTTTTACTCCTTCAGCCTGATTTGTGAGAGACACAGTGAGACAGAGAGTGATGGGAGAGAGAGAGAGAGAGAGAGAGAGAGAGAGAGAGAGAGAGGATGTCAGGACAAAGTGGCACTGTCTTTATAGCTTAATCACAATGACTCAAAAGTATCTAGAGTACAAGAGCACTTTATATAAGCAACCTCCAGTCTGTTGACAGAATTTCTCTCTTTTTTACACAGCCTTGTCTTACTCTAATCATTCTACATGCTTGAAGCTGGGAGGGGGTCCCTGGCAACTGTTCAGCAAAAAGAAAGGGAGAAAATGGAGCGAGAAAAAGAGTGAGGTGGGGGTGGAGGGGAGGAACAGAAAAAAGTTACATGGGAACAGTGTTAAGGTTGAAAATTTCTTAGAATGAGCCATCTGGCGTCAGACAGTCTGTGTGTAGAGGGGGGATGTCAGTCTTAGAATAGTTCTGCCTCTCTCTCTCTCTCTCTCTCTCTCTCTCTCTCTCTCTCTCTTTCTCTGTCTCTGTCTGTGAAGAGGCCTGGCCTGCACGGTTTAGTAGCGGCCATGATTGTAACATCATTATATCATTAAAAGGCCGCACTGATTTGCCTGATGAATGTGAGCTGCGGTGCAGAGGCAGGCAGAAGTGATGGCTGCTCTTCCTATACCGTTTAACAACTTCTTCATCATCTCTGCCACTCCAAGTACTTATGAGCACCTGTATCCATAGCTAAATGGATAGCATTTAAAAAATGATTGCAAATCCACTCATAGCTACACACTTTTGAAAATTGCTGGTTTGGATTATAAACCATCACTTCACAAATGGTATTTTCAAGGCAGAAGTTGTATTGGTCTCATTCCATCTTGCCCTCAACCCTGTCCAAATTCCCAGTCCATGCTGATAATTGGAAAAAAAAAAAAAAGAAAACACACACACACACACACACACACACACACAAAAACAAAAACATGATGCTACCACCACCATGCTTCACTGTGGGGATTGGTGTTCTCAGGGTGATGAGCAGTGTTGGGATTCCGCCAAATATGCCACTTCATGCCAAGTTC
>CM042560.1:4130000-4190000 GCA_023630585.1 Cranoglanis bouderius | reverse complement strand
CG
The DNA here is from genome assembly GCA_023630585.1 of Cranoglanis bouderius. Taxonomy (NCBI): domain Eukaryota; kingdom Metazoa; phylum Chordata; class Actinopteri; order Siluriformes; family Cranoglanididae; genus Cranoglanis; species Cranoglanis bouderius. Next base: position 4,189,998 of record CM042560.1, on the reverse strand, counting down.
GCAATAACGTAAATCACACAACCAATTTTCACACTCATTGGTGTTATTTAATTTGTGTTTAACTAGTTAGAAGAAAACATATAGATATATGTGGTATTTCTTATATAGATATACTATGGTGGTACGTCTGGTGAGTATACATAGCTAGAACAGTTCGCTTGGGCTGCCAATCTAACAAAGGTAATACAAAGTCTGGCACGTAACTTACATCGAATGACCAAGTATTTTGCTTTTGAAGAGTCGGAAAGCAAAGTAAAATTTGCAATAAAATATTGGCTTTCAATCAAACCATTTTGATTATACTGAAACACATTAAATCTACTCACCTGATAGAGTTTTCAGAGAAAATCAGGCACAGTTTAGAAACTTATTGTGTGGACTCGACTCTTGGAATCATATCTATCAGTTCCTATGGGTTGGAATAGAAACCGGACTTGAATCGAACAGCCCTAGATGGTGGTGGTGTATTTATTATTATTATTATTATTATTATTATTATTATTATTATTATTATTATTATTATTATATTTTTATTTATTTTATTTTTTTTTTACATTTATTTGGCTTTTATTTATAGATTACTTATATGATTAGCTTTTAATTTATTTATTTATAAATTTATTTATTTATTTTTATCTTTTGTATCTTTACAAATTACTTGTATTGTAAGTGGGCGGGGCTTCCAAGATGGCAGCAGCAGCTCAGCTAGCTGAAAAAAACAAAAACTGTTATATTTTTTTTGTTATTCTATGGCAAATTTGCTCTAAAACTATATTTAATTTCACTGTATACCTGTGTGTATGCATGGTGACAATAAAGTTAAACTGAATTAATTCTAATTCTAAAAAAAGCACATGTTTTTGGGAAAAGACTTGTGTTCACGCTTGTTTCGTTTAGAATAAACATTCAGAATGAACCGTATCATAAGACATAGACCAGCTCTCATCACGTCAGCGATGTGTGCCAACACATTCTTGCATATATGCATATACACACTACCTTCATGCTCACAATACTGTCTAACGTTTGAACAAATTGTTCCAGGGTCGTTTTGATTTAGTTACCAAGAATGAAAAAAACAGGGAGGAACAAAAACGAGAAGAAAAATGTCTCACGGTCTATGATAAGGGGTGCGTGGCAATGTGCGTTAAAAATAGCAGGCCTCAAGCTGAATTTATTGAGATATAATGAGAAAGGGATGTGCGGAGGCTTTTGTTCAGAGATGAAGAGAGGAAGAGAGCGATCAGAGCAGATTTCTCATGTGAAAGTTTGGGGGACGGAGCAACGTTTTTTCAGATTAGTCATGTGAGAGATAAGGCTACATAACAGAATGCTGTAAAGGTGTAAAATAATAATAATAATAATAATAATAATAATAATAATAATAATAATAATAATTGTTATAGGGTTTACTGGCAAACGAATAAAAATTATTGTTGTATAAAAGGAAAATAATCAACTGTGGGTTGGTAACAGTAAATCTTCTTACATGTCACCACCTCACACCACCGTATTATTGATTATTTTCCTCTAATAACGTGCTTATTCCTTAATTAAAAGCTATATTGATTATAGTGTATATGCTATGCAGTCTCACTTTTAACTACAGTGGGTATAGACAAGCATCCCCTTTAAAATAATCACATTTTATTGCTTTTCAGCCTGGAATGAAGACGGACACCATTTTTGTTTTATCCAGCTGTATTTACTCAGTGCAACTAATAACATCCAAGTGAAAGATATAACACCAACATGTCAGAAAAAAAAATTAAAAAATTAAAAAATAGAATCACTGAGTTGGAAAAAGGATCACCCCCTTGCATTAATTTGCCTTAATTTTTTTTAATTACAGCCTTTAGTCTGTTGGGATATGTCTCTACTAACTTTGCACATCTTTGCAATATTTGCCCACTCTTCTTTGCAGAACTGCTCAAGTTCAGTTAAATTTGATGGTGACCGTTTGTGGACTGCAGTCTTCAAGTCATTCCACAGATTTTCAATGGGGTTTAACTCTGGGCTCTGACTAGGCCACGCAAACATCCAAAACAGTTTGGAGCGATGTCCTGATCCAGGGAGGGTCTGTGTTGTACCAAATACCTTCCACTTCTTAATAATAGACTTTACTGTGCTTCTAGGCATTGATAAAGCCTTTGAAATGTTTTTGTATGCAGATCTTTTGACAATGCCTTGCCACTCATAGTTTGCTTTAATTGTTTGCTTCAGTTGCACTACAAAATGCTCCAGAAAAGCTCTTTTCATGCTGAACTAATCAAAATGACCACAGCTGATCACAATTGAAAGTCAAATGGCTTTGTATGCCATTGAGAAGGTGATTAGCTACACCATCCTTTTTCCAACTCAGTGGTTCTGTTTTTTTAATTAATTTATTTATTTTATTTGTTCTGACATGTTTGTGTTATATCTTTCACTTTGATGTTATAAGTTGCACTGAGTAAATACATTTACATTTACATTTATAGCATTTAGCAGACGCCCTTATCCAGAGCGACATACAAAAGTGAAATACAGTAAATACAGCTGGATAAAACAAAAACTGTCTCCGTCTTCATTTCAGGCTGAAAAGCAACAAAATATGATTATTTTAAAGGGCTGTGATTCTTTTCTATACCCACTGTAAATGACATAAGGACTGGCTAGTTTGCTAGAACAGCCTTCTAGCATTTTCTATCATCCTCTCCATTCCAGTACAAAATTCACACAGTTTACATGCCCCCATAAACAAACACTCTTTCCCAGCTAATAAAATGCCACACAAACACACCATGTACAGTATAACATGGCACAGGAAATGAACTCTTACACAATATAAAATCCACACAGGAAGGTTAAAAGCAAAACCAATCTGCGTAGACATAAACATGCAAGTGCCATATTTCTTGTGTTGAAGTGCATTACTCTAGCACGTCATTTAGTGGAACTTCCAAACAGGTCCAAGATTCTTTCACGTGCTTTCTTCACACAGGGGGAAAGAGGTGAGTCGTGTGGTCTCGGCGTCTCATAGTGAGAGCGAATAACCTTTACAGCAGTGATGCAGTAAGAAGCTCGCTCATCGCGAATTCGCACCTCTGATACTCGCAAATCAAAATCAGACAGACAGAAAAAGTAAGAGAGAAAGACAGAATGAGAGATGGAGAGAGGGAGAGGTGCCCTTGTCGAGCTGGAGGTGTAAGGCTGTAAGGTGGTACCAGTGCTCTTAACACCTCTCATCTGCTTTAATTCAATTTGGAAATATTCAGGCAGAAAATGAAATGATTAGTGTCGAGGGACACAGAGGGAGAAGAGGTGAGACAGCCAGTGAGAGAAAGAGAGAGAGAGAGAGAGAGAGAGAGAGAGAGAGAGAGAGAGAGGCGGTGTCACCGAGTAGCGCCTTTCGGGACGAAGTGTCAAAACACACACCATACATCTGTCCCAAGTAAGGGTTGTAACTATCGGTCGGGCAAATGTGTGCGAGAGAGAGACGGTGAATATGAAACATGTCTATTTTAGGTCACAGAAAGATACGGAGGATCATCAGACCCAAACTCGGGGGATTTGGAGAACGCAGACATGTCAACAGAAGAGCAGATAGCAGAGCAGAGAACTTTCTATGCGATTACCTCTGATTACAGAAATGCCACTTTGTCTACGAGACCACACACAGACTCAGAGAGACCAAAGAGGTTGTATGACATGTGCACAGATACATGCATGCACACACACACACACACACACACACACACACACACACACACACACACACACACACACACACACACACACACAATAAAAGGCCTAATAATAGCCTCGCATAAAACTCTGAATAGACGTTAGACTCCTATGTGCAAAAAATAATCTAATATCAGTAATTTAGTCAACACATTTTCAAGTTTTTAAGTAATCTGATAAAGGGATTTTCATTGTATCGAAGACCTATAAACATGTTCATACCATAGTACTGCTGGATTCTAGATACTTTTTGGTTAGAAGTTGTTATATCATTTTCTATAACATGAAAAAATTACACACATTCTAATACTTTTAAACAGATCTTAAAAATGTGTTATTTAACAGCAAATAACATGTAAATATTGATATGAAGTTTTCTGTAAAGAGATTTATGGATATTTAAGGATGTTTATGGCAGGAGTGTCCAATTTTAGCACTTAGTAACAGTCAGGAAGGTTTCTGTTCAACAAGTTATGTGCTTTCCTGAAGTAAAAAGAATTAACTTCAAGTAACTTTGGTTTATGTGGGGCCACATCACCCTGTCATTGATTATTTTCCTATAACAGCATGTGCCCAAGTGTTTTAATCCTTACTCATTACAAATTTAAATATAAAATTGTGTACGTACTGTATACTTACAGTGTTTAGTGAAACATTGAAAGACATATTCTTATATATATATATATATATATATATATATATATATATATATATATATATATATATATATATATATATATATATATATATATATAGCTTTCCTTTGTGGCATATAAAGCACTGTTTTCCTGATTTTGTTCAACAGAAAATATTTTTAATTAACAGGCACATATTTGTAAGGCTAATCAAATTTCTTTGTAAGCACACAATCTGTATAGACAGTCAAGAAACTCAATGATAGACAAAATTAAAATGTACTTTCCAACCATTTAAATGCCCTAAGAAGTATTAAATTGACATACATAAAATCAACCTTGCCATTCTGGTGTACTTATTATTATTATTATTATTATTATTATTATTATTATTATTATTATTATTAATCCTTTTTATGATTTTTTGTTTGTTTGTTTTGGAAAAAAAATGATGCTATAAAAGCATGTATAATGAGCATGTGTATTAAACTGAGACTAATGTTAGCTAACTCTTGTGCAGTTAGCATACCTTATATCGTAATACGCTCTTTACACTGACACTTGAATAATCTGCGAAATCAGAGACGATCGTATCTTTGTATTGAAAAATATTATCAGATTCATTTGAAACTTTCACAGCTTTTTTTTCTAGTTCAGCCCGAGTTTATTAATCCATTGGTTTAAAATGATAAATAACCATGTGAGCGTGTCCGAGTGTCGCACCACGTGGACGAGGCCATCTGCGACGTGTGATCAAATCTAAACATAGAATCTGAGATCACTGGCTGAGCAGAACAACAAACGGCAGACGATCTACAGGTGTTCTTATTAGTTCAGCACTTCTGAACAATCCGACCCGCTGTACGTGACTGCATAAAACACAAGGGAGCAAAGAAGCAAGAGAGAGAGAGAGAGTGAGAGAGAGATGAGAGAGAGAGAGAGATCATGTCTTCTTGTCTCCCCTTGTTACACCATATGCTTGTTCCCGAACGCAGCCTTGATCACCTATCAAAACACTGACAGCGTCAGGTGTGTGTATGTGTGTGTGTTTTTCTTCTCTCTCGTTGCCTTGAGCACCTGTCAGACATGCCGTGTTCACTAATTTGAGGACCGTTCCACTATATGCTTACATCTTTCTGATACAGAAAACAAAGTGTGGATAAAACACTACACGACTAGAACAAACACATCTGACACACACAGAAAGAAGTATTTCAGCACAGTGAATAAAGCTGAATATTTGATTCATAACACACCACAGTCAGAAGGTGTTGATTCATTTTCTATAATAGCAGCTCTGACAGTACAGTTCTATGCAAAAAAATTGGGCACCCCTGACCAAATCACACATTTTGTTGATTTTTGAAGTGAAAAGTAGTAAACATATTTTTTTTTCTGCAAATGATAATGCAGTTACAGTACTTTGTATTTGAATAACTTTACCAAATAAAATAGTAGTCATGGTATGTGCAAACATTTTAATGTCTCAAACATGAATTAACTTCCTAGATCTTGATTGACCTACCAACCTTGTTGTGCTAACACTCAATAACCATGGGCTCCTCTAAGCAGCTGACTGAGGATCTGAAAATGAAGCTAACTGATGCCTACAAAGCAGCAGAAGGCAATAAAAAATATTAAAACTCTTCTAGCTCGCAATTTCCACTGTCAGAAATATCATTAATGTCGACTGTCGAAGTCAAGGAAAGATCTGGAATACTAAGAAAACTGTCAGATACAACTGCTTGTATGCTGGGTAGAAAGGCAAAGCAAAATCCCCAAAAGACAGCAAGGAACTACAGCAAGGTGAAGCTGCCACAGGAGTGGTGGTGCACCATTCTACTCTGCAGTGTTGCTTGCACAAATATGATCTGCATGGAAGAGTCATCAGAATGAAACCTTACCCTGTGACCTCATCACAAAAGTCAATGTCTGAAGTATGCAAAACAATATATAGATAAGCCACAGACATTTTGGAAATGTTCTGTGGACTGATCAAGTAAAAATTTAACTCTTTGGCTACAATCACCAAAGGTATGTTTGGAGAATATAGGAATAGCATTTGATGCAAAGAACACCTTACAAACTGTTAGGCATTGGGGTGGATCTGTTATGCTTTGGGGTTGTGTCGCACAGGAAACATTGCACAGGTAGATGGTAGAATGGATTCCAGTAAATATCAGCAAATACTGGAAGCAAATGTGACAGCCAGTCAAACAACTGCAAAGAGATTGTCTTCTACAACAGGACAGTGATCCAAAATATATCTCAAAATTGACCATGAACTATTTCAAGAAATGCGAGCTGAAGCTGAAAGCTTTTGCAATCGGCCTCACAGTACCCTGAACATGAACATCATTGAAAATATGCAGCTATGCGTAAAGAAGTTCCAAGAATGTCTCAGAACTAGAAATGTTCTGCAAGGAAGAGTGGGTGAAAATTGATTAAACAAAAATAGAAGGACGCAGGGGCGGACTAGCAACAAAAAGCAGCCCAGGAATTTGCTGCCCCGATTTGATACACCAAATTCGAACTGACACAACATGTTTCTCGATCAACGAATCATTAATTAAAAAAAAACAAACACAATCTGTTCATTTGTATTGTTTGTGTTAAGCTAATATGTACAATGATGAAACCGTGTCGCTGCAGCTAAGATGACCTATTGAATATCTGTATGTAGACTATATAATGTGGGGGTTAGGAAAAAAAGACCGGCCCTCACTAGACCGGCCCACCGGGAAAATTTCCGAACTTCCCAATGGCCAGTCCGTGCCTGGAAGGAAGCCTAGCTGGCTACAAAAAGTATTTGCAAGCTCTGATATCTGCCAAAAGGGGGTAGGTACTGACTTTTGCACATGCCACGATTATTATTTTATTTTATTCATTTTTTTTTTTTTTAAATAAATAAATCAATTGTTTTTTTTTCACAGTTTTTTTATATTCAAAACCAGATATAAAGTACCAGTGCAGTAACATTTTATATATATATATATATATATATATATATATATATATATATATATATATATATATATATATATATATAATTTTTTATTTATTTATTTTTTTTTTTTTTTTATTTAAAATAGCTTGATGCAGAGTTTGTGTTTACTTTTTCAAAAATCAACAAATTATATGATTTGGTAAGGGGTACCTAAACTTTTGCATACAGAACTAGTGACAGCTCAATAGCTACTTAAGAACAGAATAAAAACAAAGGTATCATGCTTTGACCCATGCTTTGGCCTTGCATTATTTTAATCCAGTCTGTCTATTTTTAGGCGCCCTCTCCGAAGACCTTCTGTATGCGAAATGTGGGAAAACTGTGTCCTTCTCGCTTCATACCCGTTTGAAGTTTCCCAGCCTCTGTGTGCACCGTGAGAGAGTGTGTGAGGGGGAGCACTTCCTCTTAGGATCCTCTCTGTTTTCTTTCGACAGAATGGCATTCCTGATTTCTCGCAGGAAGTGATCTCAGGCCAAAGGCGATTAAAGCTGGTGGGGGGGGCAAAGACAACAGGCCCGAGTTTAGCCGTGTCAAACTCGGCTGAAATATTCCCCAATAAATTCAGACATCGTGGCTGTAGCGAGAGCGTGATCCTGGCTCTCTTGTGAATGTGTGTGTATGTGAGGTCCATGGGTTTGTTTGTAATGAGAGAACACATGCTGTACAGTGCATGCATGTACATAAACACTCATCGCAGAAGACATACACATGTTTATCATTTGCTTCAACAAATATGAAGAACACCATGGGAGAAAGGTTTTGCAGGGCATGAGGGAATGCACGCATGCACCCACACACACAGAGTTTGTTTACCGAGTGCACCACTGAGCAACAATAGAAAGTTAAAAGGTGTATTTTTAGAGCCGAGCTGAGCTTTCTCACCCTCTAGTAATCCGAAGTGTTAAAAATGTATGAGCTGTACGCTGGTGTGTTAAAACACGACCGCATGCATACTGCATGACGCTGCGTTACACACACCGCGACACGGAGGTCAACAGCCGTGCAGCGTTCATCTTTTGCCCACAAAACCTGTTTCCCAAGGCCTCTCCGAGTAAGATATAAAAGATATGAGGCGCTGATCAATATTTTACAAGAAAAGCAATACAAGAAATACAACAGAGAAATACACTCAATATGTGCTCGCTCTGCTTCACTATTTTCCCTTCTGCTCTTTCTTTGTATGTTTATGACTGTTTCCTGGCAACTCGTTTTCTAACATGATTTAATCCATAATTTACAGATTTTCGCTTTTGGCTCGCGGCCTCCAGCGTCCACCTGCAGACGGTTTTCGACGTTTGGACTTCTGTAAGCTTTTAGAAAAACGAAGAGAAAAGCAGATGAAAGAGAGCGATATCCATGCACCCCCGGGGTCTCAGGAAGCAACTGTTTTGGTGTTCAGCAAGACCTGCTCTGCTTCAAACGCTAAGAAAAACATGCAAACAGCTAATCTTTTACCAGACCCAAACAAGCAGAGGGATTTGTAGAGGTCTTTGCTATGGACTGCAGTGAGTTGAACTAGAGGAGCGAACTAGAGGAACCCAAAATGAGCACTGACCTAAATCACAGTACTGATCAAAAGTATTGTGTTGTTCTGAGTTAGTGATTCAATTTATCACAAGCTGACTCCGCCTACTCATGCAGCTCACCTGTTCATCATTACCTGTAGAGTATATACATACTGTACTTTCTTAGGAAAAAAAAAAAAAGCATCCCCCAGGGGTAGTTTGGATGATTAAAAGTTATAGCTTCCTAAAGGAGTTCTACTTTGAACTTTTGGTGAAAGGAAAACCCTCTGTCCTAGGGTTCTACATAGAACCCTTAAGGGTTTCCCAAAAATGGATAAACCAAAGAACCTTTAAAGTCCTACATGAAACTTTTTTTTATATTATTTTATTATTCTTATTATTGGTGTCTCATCCAATGTGTATATTCCTGTCTTGTGCCTGGGCTCTGGATCCATGACCCTGACCAGGATAAAGTGGTTAATAAAAATGAATGAATGAATGAATGAATGAATTATTTAATTACCGTCCCTTTTCCTACTACCTATTTTAACTTTTACCCCATTTAGTTGCCAGTATAGCCATTTTAAACAACAGGGGTTTTTTTTGGAATTCAATCATAGATTGTGGATTTATTTATTTTTGCTAAATATAAAAGTTGTGCACTTGTAACTAATAGCTGACACGACTATCCATTTTCTTTCTCCATTAAGGGGGTTTAAACATGGCTTAAAGATTCCATCCTGGTATTGGTAGAATCTTCTGATTGGCTGATAGTTAGAAGAACTGGCCACACCGCCCTCCCCCATCTCCCGCCTCACCTCCTCCAAGCCCCCCAATTTCTCTTCCATGGGGAAGAGAGTTAGCCCAGGTGGTTATGACTAGCTGTGACCCTACTTGTGACATGCAAGTGCCCTGATTGATTTACCAAGTACGTCAATGTCACAGCAGACGAGTTGACAGGGACGAGGGGAGAAATGACACTCCCTCGGCACTAAACAGACCAAAGCTACACGCATAATCGTAACTTTGTAATGGTATGCTGGACCATTTTCCCTTTACGCTTAATTTTCGTTGCCCCTTCAACACCTCTATGCTGAAAGCCAAGAGACTTCGACTTGATTGGCATGTTTAAGAACTGTGGTCTCTCAAACACAGTCAAGGTTATTCTTTTAACCTTTTTTTGTTCATTTTATCCCCTTCAAAGTTCTTCACTTGTCATTCATTTCATGAGAAGAAGATTAATGTAAAATATTTGGACTAGCCATCTTTCATCAGCATCTAAAGAATAATTTACCACTAGATTCTTTTAATCGACTTTTCTGATCAAGAAATCCCTCATTAATAATGTTCTTAGTAATCTAAGCCTCTTTGGTTTTAGGACTCGCACAACTTTCATGCTGCTCTGTTATATGCAGTATAGAATATATGGAGAAATCAAAGCCGACTGTTCATGGACTGTAGTTTTAAAACGGTTTTTGTTCCAGCTCCATAAATGCTCCAGAGCTGCTTGTAGAAATTAGTTCCATTTAGCATCCTCAAGGTTTTTCGTTTTGTCCCTCTAAGGAAACATTCACAGGTTCTATGCAGAACCCTACAATAAACAGCTTTTCACAAAAGGTTCCAAGTAGAACCTCTTTAGGAAGGCCAATAATAAATCAATTTAAAAAGAAGTGTTGTTATTTATAACAAAGAAAAATGTATCATTGTTGCTAAGCAGATGTTCGTTTGAAATTTATGGAAGGAGTCTCCAGTGTCATTGTTTGTAACAGGTCACTAGTAAGTCACTAGTACACAGTACCTAAAGGAAGTCCAGGTGGAACATGCAAAACTCCAGACACACACAGACAGTACCAGAGATCATGATTAAATCCCAAGAGTCTTGGGAAGTGAAACAATGACACTACCTATTGTGTCATCCTTATGACAGGCAGAAAATTAGCACATGATCACAATTACTTGCTCTAAAAGTGGGAAATTGTAGCACATTTTATCCCCAAAAGCACTAAGACAATTTTCTTCGGGGAGAGCAAGAGTTCTGTTTTGTCATGTGTGTGTGGGTACTGGGGTGTGTGTATCAGTAAGAGGATCTGCTGACAGGTACAGAGGAGCCGGTGTTAGGGAAGAAGCAGTCACATCATGAATAACCCAGAAAGACTTATTAAATATTTACAGCAGCAGATTTTTCTCCCTGTCACTACCTTTAGAACAGAGGGAGCCGGAGCAGGGCACGTAGACTTGTTAAAGCATGACAGCGTGCCACAGAACATTGTGTGTGCATGGGTGTGTGTGATCTGTCTCAGTCATCTAAAGACCTGCAGATCCCGAAACAATAAATATAGCAATAAATATTGATGACCTTGGGCCGACGGAGCACCCTGTGGAGAAACACACACACACACATTTGCATCTACTCCTGTCTTTTAGAGTTCTGTCTATATGAGAGAAGACAAATATCACCAAATCTTTAGAACAACAAAAAATATTTGTCCATCCCACTGCCGGTGAGGGATTCGTGAAGGAGGAGGCCGCGTTAATCTGCCAGAAAGCAGTCTACACATGAAGAATCTGCAGCCACCTGATCAGAGCGACACGAAGGCAAACACGCCCGCTATTATTCAGCTATTTCTCCAGATATATCTTTACTGACAGGCTTTTATTCCCTCCATCCATTCTTATAATCAGATAGAAGAGACAAGAGCCTCTTGAGGCCAATTCACTCTCGCACAGGGAGGCAAGACAGGCGTCTTTCTCTCCAGGAAGCAAACAGCGTGTCTCTCGCTCTCTTTAACACGCACTGGCAACGATTCTGACGCGCGTGGATATATTGCCGAGCTGATTCAGGTGAGAACGTTTTAGCTGCAGTCAGACTGGAATAAACTGCTTCATAAATCAGCAGATCTCACAGCGCAGCAGAAAATCCACCCAAACTGACGGTTGCGTATTGGTGGTTAATGCACAGCTATTGCTGTAAATAAAAAAAATAATAAAAAAAGAGAATAAAACAGCCAGAAAGACAGAGAGAAAGAGATGTTCATGTTTATTTTTTGTCTTCTTCACTGATCTAACTTCATTACCAGATGTCCAGCCTGATTTCATAAGAAATTCGTACAAATTCAAACAAACAAGAATGATGTGACTGAATTTCAGTGGAACGACTTGGTGTGCTGTTAGGAAATAATCATTGACAGGGTGGTGTGACGAGGCCCGAACATGAAGTGAAGTTACTGTTACTATATCAAAGTTAATTATTTTCTAATAACATAAAATAACAAAAATAACAAAAATAACAAAAATAACAAAAAATGTTTTTTATTCCTTTTATACCATAGTAATTTAATAATACTAGCCATTTTTTTATTTAGAACAGCACATAATTTGAATAATTTAGAGTTACATGTGATGTTATCACTTACATTATAACAGCTATAAAACAGTCGTTCTCGTACCAAACTCTCTCGGTACCAAAAAGCTGCAAAACAAAAGTCCAAAGACTTCTTTGTGTCAAAAAAAAAAACTAAAGCTACAACTTTAGAAACACTGCTAGAAAACATTGATACTGGAGACTCCTTCTAAAATGAATCAAACTTCTGACCAATCAGAATCGAGAATTCAGCAGCACTTTGGCAAATAACAATAAATTCACTAGAGTGTGCAAACAGGGATGTTAACTTTTTTAAACAGTCAACTCCAATGAATTCAACTGAATTCTGTAAAATAGAAAGTTCTTAATTTTTCACCCAGAAGTCAGAAAGCAAGAGGGGTGTAAACTTTTGCACCCAACTGTACCATAGATAGCAAGCTTTAATAATGTAGACGTGTCAGGAGTAATTAGTGCCGTAAGAGGCATTAAAGGTTAAGAGGTAATGAAGTACAGAACATGAATGTAAATTTAGTTTAAGAAAAAAGGTTTTAGAAGAAAGGATATATGAAATATAGGAAAGAGAGAGAGAGAGAGAGAGAGAGAGAGAGAGAGAGAGAGAGAGAGAGAGAGAGTAAAAGCTGTGTCAGTAGTCTATATAGTACAGTAACAGAGCCAAACTTCATCCCATTATACGACTATAAATCAAGAGTCATCAAGAGCGTGAGAGAGAGTGAGGGGGGGAAATAATGCAAACAGTAAATCCAAAAATCAAAACTCAGCATCCCTACTTTCTAAATGCAGTGCTGTCATAAAAGCATTTCTATCGATGAATGGGCCAGCAGAAAGGTCAATAGTTAATTAAATAATCTATCACCTCCGGACTGCATGGAGAAAGAGTGGGGGTGCCACTCGACTCAATCAATGGCAGCAGCATTAAAAGGTCAGCTTTGGCTTTATGATAAGTCACCTGCTTAATGTTTACTCTGAAAATCAAGTGGACAACGAGCAACGCTCACTTCCACTATTTCACCCCCTCCATTCCCACTCCCCAGGTCTGAAGATTTGCTTTCACACTGAGTAATAGTGCGACATTACTAAGCAAGCCGTGTGCTGGAATTGCACGTCGTTGTCGATGCATCATTAGACTGTGTTTTTCTGCACATTCATTTTATCACAACGTGGCCACTGTATCAATTATGAATGAGCTCTGCTCTTATACGGGCTTTCTACATTCTTTATTTGTGCACTCCACAGGAAGGTACAAAGCATCTGCCTTGGCAAACAAAGGCAGGATTGCAATTTCAACAGATGCTTCTAAGAAAATAATAATTATGCAAATCGGACAGAATAATCACAACGGTATCCATTATTTATTAGGTATACCTCAGTTCGAACTTAGCTATGAGGCAAATAAAACGATTCCTTTTCCAATGCCCCCTAATTATGCATATGGATCATTTACGTTTTAAAATGATTGTGGTCATTTCAGAGTGACTGCAGGTCTGAATTACGGTCGGCGCTAATTCAGCTTAAAAAAATAAAACCTGGGAATTGGAATTTCTATGCAAATGTTTGAAAGCATTAGCATCCCTTTTAATTAAATACTTTTCCGAAGTTAACAGAAGCCAGATCCCTTATTTGGTTGGGAGGAATGCAATATCACTTTTATCAATATAAAAGCAAGAAAAAAAGCCTAAATTAATCAAAGAACCAATTTGAAAGAGTGTATTTGTCACATTCTGGAGAGTAGAACCCCTTTAGAAATTAAATTAAAAAAAAAAAAAAAAAAAAAAAAAAAAAAACTATCCAAAGAATATTTGATGAACTTTTTTTTTTTTTCTAAAAGTGTACTCATCAAATCATGTTGGCTTCCATTCATCCAAGTGGTTTGCTGTGTCATCAATGTCAAATGTACTTCTTTGTCGCTCTGGGGGAACACCTAAAAGTTCTAAGTAGAATCCTACAAAAGAGTGTTTCCTTTCAGACAGGGCTCCAAGAACATCTTTACAAAGAAAAAACCCTCAACTATCCAAAGAACTTTCAAGGAACCCTTTTTCTAAGCCTTTACTTAGTATATTCTATAAGTAGAATCCCTTCAGGAGGCAAAAAAAAAAAAAAGTCAACTATCCAAAGACAGCTTGAGGAAATCCTTTCTCTGTGAATGTATGTATCACATACTGTTGAGCTCGATTCATCCAAATGGTTTGCTCTGTCATCGATGTCAAATGATCTTCCACTTCTTTGTCCTCCTGGGGGAGCCCTTGAGGAACCCTTGAGGAAAGAGTGTTTTCTTTCAGAGAGTTCTTCTTAGAACTCTTAAGGAACCCTTTTTTTCTAGGACTGTACTTATTCTACTGAGTTCCGTTCGTCCAAGTGGTTTTATGTGCCTATGAGCCATATGGCTTATCAACATCAAATCTTTTTGCACTTCTTTGTCTTTCTGGGGGATCCCCTAAAGGGATTACAGTATGTAGACTCCTACAGAAGACTGTTTCCATTTCAGAGAGGGTTCAAAGTATAATTCCTTAGGAAACAAGAAACCCTCAAGTACTCAAAGAACCTATTTTTTTTAAAAAGTGTACTTATCACAGTCTATAAGTAGTACAAGTGGTTTAGGAGGCAAAAAATCCTCAACCATCCAAAGAAGCCCTGAAGCCTACATTTTATGTCAAATGTTCTTGCATTTCTTTGTCCTTATGGTGGAATCCTTAAATATTCCATGTAATGTAGAATTCCTTTTCAGAGAAGGTTCCAGGAAATACCTTTACCAAAAAAAAAAAAAACCTTATCAGACCTTATGTTCTTATCAAATTTTTATCTGCTGCCTATCTAAAGTTTCTCTAGAACCCATGACATTAGAGTGACTCATGTGACTTACATTATGACAGGAAGGCCAAAAACATTCCTTGTCATCCAGCATCCATCTCCATGAGGCTGAACCGCCTCTCAGCCTCCTTAGCCTTCCGGCCTTCTCTTGTATCATGGCCCATTCCTGAAGAAACATGTAGAAGACTGTGTGAAGAGAGGAAATATCTTGCTGAGAGTGAAATTGTGTCAGACTCTCTCAGTGGGGAAAAAAAATCCCGGCGGGAAACTCTTTGTCCTCTGCTTTTTCACACATATTCATTTAATAAATCTTTTGTATTTGGTGACGTTGGAAAACATTGGGTCCTTTTTCCCAGCTGTAAAAGTGACATGGGTTGGAAGGCGTCCTTGGTAAATGGACACGAAACGAAACAAAAGGCATACTTCTGTGTTCAGGGTTTGATCTCTTGACAAACATTGATAGATTTAGTAATTTACATGTCTATCACGTGAACTGTTATATTCATATCAATCATAGGTTCTCCCATCAGTGTTTTCCGAGGCCTGGGAAAAGTCACAGGGTGGCGGGCAACGTCCTTCCATCACCTCCTGGAGTTTGTTGTTCTTTTAAGATGGCCTTCTTCTTGATCCTCTGTGCCACTTCCTGTCACCCCTGCATGAGAGGCTGTCAAAGTAAAGTCTTCCCGCCGTTCTCCCCGCCTGCCAGTGCCCGCTGCCAGCTTCAGACGAGCAGGAAGAGCTGGCGCATTCGATTGGACACGCTGATCGGAACAGTCATCAATCTTGCGATCTCTGGGCCTGCGTGGGTCGCCGAGCCCTGTCAGCTCCAAGCAATATCCGCCTCCCAAGATCCTCTGTTTGACACGCTCTGTCTTAGCCATGTAAAAATAGTTCTATGAGATAAAACTTTTTTTGTGTATGTGTGTGTGTGTGTGTGGTGTGTGCATTCTTCACTATGTGATAAAGCTCCGTTTCACACAATCGTTCATCTGGAGCTTTGGATCAAGGCTGTCAGTTTGTCAGCATTAGGGTCTAAGAGAGACATGAACAGAGAACCAGAACCTAATCAGAATAACAGGATAATACCATTGACATACACACACACAAACACACACACACACACACACACACACACACACACTTTCTCTCTCTCTCTCTCTCTCTCTCTCCTTCTCTCTCTCTCTCTCCCTCACAGTCTCCTCATGTCTATCATTTGCTATTTGCTTTCCTACAGTATTGAATTCTTTATTCTGAACATAACTGACATGACTCAGAGAGCAAACCATTCTCTTTTTTTAGACTTTAAATCTCAATCCCATGTGCACCACAATAACAGATATAAAATATCTGTGTACAAATTATTCCAAAAAGCAGAAAGTCTGGAAAAGAACTTGGAATCTGAACCTATTTTCCCACAGCAGGGCAGGGTGTTTAATCTCAGGTTTTAAATGTTCAAATGTAGTTGGAATTGTACCTAGATTTACATCTGCAGGTGTCATCAGTAGTGAATAATCCTAGTGCTAAACATTCAATGGAATACCAACAAGCAAAAGTGTGTATTAGGGGCGTAATGCCATCTGTATCTTTATTTGTTTAGTGCTTAAAAAATCTGTATCTGTATCTGTATTTGGATATGAACCCAAATTGGGCATGGCCTAAACCTGAAGGTAGAAATGCCAGCACTGTCAGCATGGTGTGAGAATTCTGGCTCTGATATTTCCACAACCTCATATCACTCGAAACATGTACACAGGATATCACTTTTATCAATATAAAAGCAAGAAAAAAAGCCTCAAGTAATCAAAGAACCAATTTTAAAGAGTGTATTTGTCAAATTCTGGAGAGTAGAACCCCTTTAGAAATTAAATTAAAAAAAAAAAAAAAAAAAAACTATCCAAAGAACATTTGATGAACTTTTTTTTTTTTCTTCTAAACGTGTACTCATCAAATCATGTTGGCTTCCATTCATCCAAGTGGTTTGCTGTGTCATCAATGTCAAATGTACTTCTTTGTCGCTCTGTAGAATCCTACAAAACAGTGTTTCCTTTCAGACAGGGTTCCAAGAACATCTTTACAAAGAAAAAACCCTCAACTATCCAAAGAACTTTCAAGGAACCCTTTTTCTAAGCCTTTACTTAGTACATTCTATAAGTAGAATCCCTTCAGGAAGCAAAAAAAAAAAAAAGTCAACTATCCAAAGACAGCTTGAGGAAATCCTTTCTCTGTGAATGTATGTATCACATACTGTTGAGCTCGATTCATCCAAATGGTTTGCTCTGTCATCGATGTCAAATGATCTTCCATTTCTTTGTCCTCCTGGGGGAACCCTTGAGGAACCCTTGAGGAAAGAGTGTTTTCTTTCAGAGCGTTCTTCGTAGAACTCTTAAGGAACCCTTTTTTTCTAGGACTGTACTTATTCTACTGAGTTCCATTCGTCCAAGTGGTTTTATGTGCCTATGAGCCATATGGCTTATCAACATCAAATCTTTTTGCACTTCTTTGTCTTTCTGGGGGATCCCCTAAAGGGATTACAGTATGTAGACTCCTACAGAAGACTGTTTCCATTTCAGAGAGGGTTCAAAGTATAATTCCTTTGGAAACAAGAAACCCTCAAGTACTCAAAGAACCTATGTGGAACCTTTTTTTTTTTTTTTGTACATATCACAGTCTATAAGTAGTACAAGTAGTTTAGGAGGCAAAAAATCCAAAGCATCCAAAGAAGCCCTGAAGCCTACATTTTAAAAATGTTAAATGTTCTTGCATTTCTTTGTCTTTATGGTAGAATCCTTAAATATTCCATGTAATGGAATTCCTTTTTTAATCCCGTTCCCACAGAGATAATTTTTTTGAATTAATTTAGTTCGTTCTACTTCTCAAAATATAAACAAACTCGTTTAAACCACCACAACCTGGAATTACTAAGGACCACCACTTAGACATAGCCTTAGAGCCTCCCATGCTAGGTAGCATATTGTGCAGCAAGTGCTCTCCATTGTTTCTGGTCTTGGGCGAGTTGCTCAGCTTCGACCCATGTGGTGTTCAGTGCCTTCAGGTCTTGGATAAACGTCCGTCTCCATGTGTTCCGTGGGTGTCCTCACTGACGTCTTGTGCCAGAGGAAGTCCATCTCAGTTCCATCTTTGGGATCCGGTGGTTCTCCATTTGAAAGATGTGGCTGGCCAGCCGGAGTCTTCGACGCATGACTATATTGTGGAGTTTGTATGCGCCACTCCCTCGAAGCACCTCTTCATTCGTGATATGGTCGAAATATCGGATCTTTAGGATTCAGCATAGGCACCTCTGTTGGAAGACTTCCAGCTTTTGACACTCGCGGACACTAAACAAATGTGGTTTATATTTGAGCTTCATATCTGGCAAGTCACTTGCACCCACATGAAATTGAAAACCTCCTACTTGTGCAACGTTTTTGGTCATTTAACCAAAAAAAACAAAAAACAAAAACGTGCTCCTCCGATTCGTGTCTGTATTTGTATCCATTTAGAACAAATTACATCAGAATAAACTATTCATATTCAGTTACATCCCAAGTGTGTATTGTTTGGTGTTGCAAACTATGTGGCAAGAGCAAGGTAGGCATAACCATTCAGCAAAAAGCAGTGCAGTAGGCTCCACCCTAATTAGCATTAGTTACTGTTGACACCAGTCTTAATACCAATCAAGTACCAAAACCTATCCAAATGGAACTTGGTATTGGTTCCAGTGGAACCAGATTTGGTATTGGACCAATGGAAAGAGCAGAGTGCTAAAGGTTACTGTACATTGTGAAAGGCAAAAAGACAAGAGCCTTTCGTTTTTCTCTTAGTTTCTCTACCTGGAAAAAAGTGGGAAAAAAGCGAGGCGTGAATTGAGCGAGAGGACGAGCGACAGAGGAGGATAAACGTCTCCTCTGAGGTCAGGCTGGCTGAATGAAAGACTCAGGTAGCGGCGGCTTGCTTTAATAAAAGGGATAGAATTTCCACTTGCTCTGGACATTCTTAATGTATTGTTTTTGCAGTGCAGACAGTGCGAATGAGTCAAGAGCCAAAGAATACACTTTATAGACACAAATAATCGTAAATTGGGAATGTCACCTTTAAGCTCGGGCATTTTTATTATTGTTAGTGGAGCTACGGAGAGGTTGATGTTTTATTCTCCCGAGGGTGCTGGGAAGAGAGGCTTGGAGAAAGAGAGAGAGAGAGAGAGAGAGAGAGAGATGGGTTTCCCATACCTCTTAGAGATTGATAGCAGATGGTTGGCTCTAAAATAAACCTATCCATTACCAGCACTGGCTCTTCCATACCACACATGCTTACTGCTGTCTGCATCTTCACATTAACATCTCTGCAACCCTGCCTCTGTTGGGAGCTGTTACGCACATATACATAGTTCAGATCATGTTTGGGCTTGCGATACATATAATAACATACACTCTATAGAACAGGTGTAAGCCTTTTATTAATGGAATTCACTCTTAGCTTAGAATGGCCCCAACAATCCCAGCAAGGTCTCAAATGTGGCTCAAGCTTCTATGGAGTACGAAAGCAAGGCCTACAACAAAATGAATAACATGGGTAGCACTGAAGACTTGGGGTTGACTGTCTTGGATGTCCCTCCTGCCCAAATTAACCTCAGATGTCAAACATTTGTCTTTTCATCTGCTGTAGCAAGGTGCACTATTTGGCCAAAGGTATGTGGACACCTGACCATCACACCCATATGTGCTTGTTGAACATCCCATTCCAGATTTAGTCCCCTTTGCTGTTATAATAATCTCCACTCTTCTGGGAAGGCTTTCCACCATTTTGGATCGTGGCTGTGGGGATTTGCCCATTCAGCCACAAGAGCATTAGTGAGGTCAAAACCACATCTTCATGGAGCTCGCTTTGTGCACAGGGGCATTGTCATGCTGGAACGGGTTTGGGCCTCTTAGTTCCAGGGAAGGCAATTTGTAATTCAACATACAAAGACATCTTATACAATTGTGTGCTTCCAACTTTTTGGCAACAGTTTGGGGAAAGAACACATCGCTATCAAACGACTTGAGTGTGGCATTCACTGTTTGAGGAACTCATACTTAGCTAGCAAGGTTTTAGACATTGCAAGCACAATAATACATTTTAAAAATATGTATTTCTATGTAGTTTTGGAGAAATATTTTTAGGTGCCATAGTATGTTATAGGCAGAAATACACAGTCCTGGCCAAAACCCGATTTTTCATATTTTGTGCCTGTTTTCTGGAATGCTGCCACAGTGGCACCTGGTTGGTTTTACCGGACCAACATACATTTTTGCAAAAGGCCAATCAGACTGTTTAAAAATATTGAAACGGCATTTGTTTGGGTGCATTCCAACAGCATATACCTGCACGAATGTATAATACCGCTAAGTGGCATACTATTTTGAAAAACCTGATCTCATGAGCTCACAATGTGGTTGATTTGATAGAAATTATGCCGTAATACACTTAAACTTAAATTTCACAACATTTTATATGACTTTTCATGTTACCAGTGAGACAGTGTTGATACTGACATGCTATTTCGTAAGCCATTTGGGAGGCAGGTGTTTATCCATGATACTGGCTCATATGGTTTATATTTTTGATTACACATACTACTGCCCCCTCCTGGTGTGGAGAATTATTTCCTTTCACACAGACATACAACCTGCATGCTTGCCAGCCATCAGCAGTCATCTTTATGGTGTTTTCAAGAGCAACTTTTCTCAGAAGAAGTGAGGTGATCCTTGGTTGGACTTGATTGGAGATAGTTCTTTGATGTGTGTGTAATGGCTATTAAACTGAAACATGAAGCGGCCACTAATCTTTAGACTGGTCAGTCCATTCCCAAACCAACTCTCGATTCATTCCGACGGAGCCAGGCAGCTTTAGCAAAACAGACAAAGCAAACATTCATATATTCAAATTAGATTTGAAACACTTGACTGGCTCCGAGCGAGTCAGGAGGCCCGTTTGCCAGCTCTGCTTCAGCGTGCATGTGTGTGTATGTGTGTGTCAGCGCAAATTAACTGAGCCTTGTGTTTTCGACTCGACATTAATTTTGAGGAATAATATTGAGGAGGTGCGACATGTTGCCTTCCGCATGCCGTGTTCTAATAAGTACAGCAGAGCTCGCTGGGAAAGCCGAGCTTATTAACTGAAGGCTAAGGTAGCGCAGGAGAGAGAGATAGATTTAAACCGCAATATACCTAATCCTGAATATATTACCTATTTGCATGCAAAATGCTATATACAATTTGAATATTAATTGAAATATGGAAATGATGCGTGCACCAGTAATCACTGCTGATGTAGAAAGGTAACCGAACAAGGAATATGTCATTTGTTTAAAGTTGTAAATTATGACGGCAGTATGCGTGGTCAGGGATGTCGGCCGATGAGCATCTCACCTTTTGATTGCACCTTTTGATTTTGAAAGCGACAAGTACTGAGGAAAAAAAGTCTCATGAATGTATATTTTTCATTACTGTTACATGCCTGTTGACACAAGCATTTGCGAGCATTTGTGATGAATAAATAAAGCACACTATTTCATGTAGTCATGGTTTAAATTACATTATTGCACAAAAGAGGTAAACAGGGCTACTTTTTATTACTTAATGGGTTTATTTATTTGAGATGTCCAGTCAGAGCCAGAAAGTGGTGAATAGAGGAGAATACACAAAGAGAAATACCTTTGCAGAATTCATCCTGCTTCTTATTGTCGGGACATTTGCATTTTATTCATTTGACACTTTTATTCCAAAGCTACCCGCGGGTGAAGCAAAATCCAACTTAAATAGTACAAGTGCTGAAAAAGTAAATATCCACCACCTGACTAGAAACAAACACACATTATGTAGTCGTGATAATTAATAATGTGCACTGATAACAATAAGATGGAGGCACCCAGTAAACTCCCAGTTTATTATTCCCAAAGGTTGAAATGCTAAAAAGCTGAAACAAGGGCATCCTGTGGTCTATTAGGCAAAGACTCAATTATCACCAACTTTATTATTGTCATATAATAAAACACATTTTCATGTAATAAGCCCATGGAATTGATCAACACTTTTTTTTAAAAATGCAAAAGATATTTTAATGAATCACAGTGTGCTGATATTGTTGCACATTAAACATCTTTACAAGTGAATTAACATCTTTACTGTTGCTTTTTTCTTTATTAGGCAAAAGTGAGTCAGAAGCAGTGTGTATTGGACAGAAAGTTTTCTCATGCAACACACACACACACACACACACACACACACACACAGAACTCAGTTGTACACCATCGCGTAGCACAAAGTGTTAGAAAGATTAATTTCTACATTTCTTATTAAACTGAAACATCTTTTGATCTGAATTGTGTGAGTGTGAGAGTATGTGTGTGTGTGTGTGATCTCAGGATGCAGGTGGGATCTATCTCTCTGCCAGCTGTGATTCCTTTCCATAACCAAACCTAACATCTGTCCGCAGATTATAGATTATGGTTGGATTAATAAACCAATGCGGCACTCCTACACACACACACACACACACACACACACACACACACACACACACTGTGTAACTTCACTGAACTAAATCTGCCACGAAAAGATAAGCTTCTCAAAGAGGTACATGCATAACTAATGCTGTCAAATTCCTTTAAAAGTTGCGTTTGAATTTTAATCGCTAACATTTTTTAGTGTGCATTCAAATATTACTGATCTTATCATTTTAGTTTTTGTTTTTTTTTTAAAATTGCAGTAGTTCTACACTGTTATGGTAGGCAAGAACGGTGCTCTTTTCCTAAGCAATGAGCTAAAATCGTAATTTTGATATTTCCCACAAAATTTGGCATGTAATTGTGTGACATACAAAAATCTGCCCCAACATAGCTATATCAAAAATGAGTTCCTATTCACTATATATGCTCACTACAAAGGGATGTAATATACATTCATTACAAAAATGTTTCATGATTTAAAAGTTAAGTGGCTAAAATAAGAACACTGGATCTTTCAAATGTGATTTTTTTCCCCTTTTAACCAGCAAACAAATATACTTGTTCTGTACAGAGTATGCAAAAGCATGCACCGTACACACAAACACACACAAGCTGATTTCATGTCCTCCTCTCGCAGCCTCCTGAGGTCTCATTACATGGTGAAAGACTCGGGTCGCAGCCGGATTGCCAGTGTTTTCCTGTTTTAATCTAAAACCAGTGACCCACACCATCAACCAGGAGCTAGTTATGCTGGAAAACGGTCAAAGGGCAAAGGAGTTGCACATGTTTAACCTAATGTTCAGAACTGTTTATTGGGTCTATTTTTGTTATTTGTGCATGTGTGTGTGCTTGTGTCAGTGTAGCAAGAACGTAGCAAGAACTTGTGTTTTCAGCTTCGCATTAATTATGCCAAATACAGTGTGCACAATAAGGGAATAACTTTGAGAAGCAGTGAAAGCAGTTTCACGTACCACCTACCAAAACACTGTTTCAGACCAAGTACACCCCTTCGTGGTGGCCTCTTTCAGCAGGATAATGCGCCCTGCCACACTGCAGAAATTGTTCAGGAATGGTTTGAGGAACATGACAAAGAGTTCAAGATGTTGAATCGGCCTCCAAATCAATCCGATCAAGCATCTGTTGGATGTGCTGGACAAACAAGTCCGATCCATGGAGGCCCCACCTCGCAACTTACAGGACTTAAAGGATCTGCTGCTAACGTCTTGGTGCCAGATACCACAGCACACCTTCAGAGGTCTTGTGGAGTCCTGGATGGGTCAGAGCCTCGACGGGTCAGAGCTGTTTGGGCTGCCTATGCAATATTAGGCAGGTAGTTGTAATGTTATGGCTGATCGGTGTATATCTAAAGCCAAACATAAATCTTAAAGAATATCAGTTTCAGACTGGGTGCTTCAGTTTGTCTGTGAGGTTTTTTTAAGGAATAAAACACTCTGGGACATGCTGTTATAGGAAAATAATCAATGGCAGTGTGATGCAGTCCAAACCCAAAGCAAAGCTACTCCAACTACTCCGAAGTTGATTGTCTTCCCAGTATAACAACATATCCAGAAATTATTTTATTCTTGTTATACCACTGCAATTTGCCATTACAATTTTTCATTCATCAAAGAACAACAGGTCACACTTTATCCATTTATAGTTGCATTTATTTTATATTGTGGAACCTCTGCGAAAAACGCTAGTTCTTGTTATCATGCACATAATATCAGTTATAAACAATCACTTTATCTTCTCATGAAAAGAAATGCAGCATGTTACCAAGAAATTAAGACTTGAAGACTTTCCTGTGGTGGAAAACATAAAGGATTAACTATAACAAAAAGCTATGTTAAATTTTTTTTTAAAAAATAGAAAAAACACTGAAACTGGAGGCTCCTTCCAAAAATGTTAAATAAACAAAGCGTCAGCATATCAACTATATCAACCATTATATACACTTGTATTTCAAGGTGAGGTTCTCTAGCTAGGTTGTCTTTCCAAACTTTAGAAATTGCTGTACATATTAAACATCAACATAACACGGTGTTATGCGGATTGTGTGGATAAGACTTGCCCTTTAATGCTGCTGTAGATACATTAGCTGTGCAGTAATGTTATCAAGTACATGGTCTACATGAATTTAAACCAGCTCAAGATGATGTTGGTAGCATTGTTAACACGTTTCTTTGATTGTGTCACAAATTCATGACAGAAACTTGACCTACATAGCAAAAGCAGTTGAACGAGAGCAGGGCTTGGAATCAGTGAAGTTTATAACACATACATGTCCACATATGAGAGCGTTCACAGGCCCAGGTTGAGGTTTAACCCATGTCTTCTGTGACATTATGGCCAGGACTCACTTCTCACCTCCTTAAACTTTAATCTCTCATCTTTCTTATTCCTCTATTTCTTCCTGCCTCTATTAAGAACAAAACGCCTCAAAAATGCGATTATATAGGTGGCCCATATTTGCGTGAGACCCATATAATAACCCTAACCATCCCTGGTGCTGTCCCTCATGCATTGGCATGATAAACAGAGAGAGAGAGAGAGAGAGAGAAAGGGAAAGGCTTAAAGAACAGTTTTTCTCTTTGATATGGAGCTCTGCGATAGCGCAATACCACTACAAGTGCTAATATTTAAAGAGAAGGAGACATTGAGATGGAGTGAGAGAGAGAGAGAGAGAGAATTTTTTAAAAATTATAAAATATATTGTGTATCAAATTTCTAACTAAATATAAAAGTGTTGTTAAGTGAGGAGTGGTTATGAACTTCATTTCCAACAATCATTCACTGAAGTCTTTTTGGATATTTAGGGCTAGATAAAAGTTAAGCCTAGAATGCCATTATGTTCTACCCTATGTAGTGAGCATATGTAGTGAACAGGAAGCCATTTGGGATTTTAATTTGTTGTATTCTAGAGTGAAAATGAATTAAATAGGGTGGATTTCAGTGTGGATCTTGGGTGGTGTAGGAAATGTAAATATTAGCAACGGGGGTGGGGGGGGGGTGTTATTGTATGTAAATAAATAACAAGGAATCTGAAACTTTTTATGGTAAATTGATAATGTAGTCATCTGTGATTTTCTTTGCTTAATAATGAGACAATTTTCCAAGACACCTTCCACAGTGTATATGATACAAATACAAAAGTAGTTGATACAAACTAATGCGCTTTCTGTCTGTTGCACTATTACATTAAAGACACTAAATATTCGTTCATTACAATTCAAATGCACTTAAAAAAAATTTTTTGTTGTTATTTGAGGTCGTACTTTGTGAGATATGGTGCATTGTTTAGCTAGAAGATTTCGTTCATGGATTTTCCTTGGAAGTTTTTAATAACAGACAAATTTACGAACGTGATATGTAACAGTGAAAAAAAAAAAGCAATATTACAAATAATGAAAGTAATAGAAACTGTGAGACTGTGGGAAAAGAATGAGTGAACTGCAACCCAGAAGAGACAAGAGTTTAGAGAGAGAGAGAGAGAGAGAGAGAGAGAGAGAGAGAGAGAGAGAGAGAATAGAGGTCCACCCAGCTTATGTCCTGTGCACTATATTACAGAAACCATAGCCAAGTTCCTCCTGAGAGAAAGAGATATCCCGAGAGTGAAGTATGAAGAGGAAGCCAAAGGCCAAACAGTCCTCTCTCTCTCTCTCTCTCTCTCTCTCTGACCAGCTGTTCTCTCCCAGGTCTGTTTAGATATGAACCTGTAGCTCAGGGCTTCCTCTAGCATTTCAGATTTCCTCATTATTTGGCCTATAGGCGTCAGCTATAACGTAAAACGGGGTAAAAAACAAAAACAGAGAGCATGTGGAAAAAACATTTAGGGCAGTCATAGCTAAATTATGTCCTTCAGCCTACATGTGTATAAATGTCTCTTCTTTGCAATGTCGGAATGGAAATCGTCCATTTTCAAATCAGTATGAATAATCGTAATAACTACAGCTAAAAAAAGAAAGCCACAATAAGCTCACCGAGCTTCTGTCTATCCATCGTGATGGATGAGCGGAACCCCGGAACATAAACAGGCGCACTCTGACCAATGGCAGGACAGTTTACTCACACGTGACTTGCATAAACACATTTTGGTACGCTTTGAAATGTCGCCTTGCGAAAGCGAATCAAACCAAGGAGAAAATGCAACGTTGCAACAATTTAAGTCCCCGTTTCGGAACAAAGCACAGATCTACAGGTCTGAAGACTCCCTTACACTCACACTTTCACATCTAGGGGCAATTTATCATAGCCAGTTGTTGGGAGGGGGGAAGGAAACCAGAGAACCCAGAGGAACCAACATTGGCATGGGGAGAACTTGTAAAATATCTATCCACACAGATAGTAAACAGAGCTCGGGATCAAACCAGGGGCCCTGAAGCTGTGAGGCAGCAATATCATCCTAGTGAAGAATCATTTTTGAGAAATATAATTGGACCAAATGGGATTTCATTTCTATAACTGTGCGTTCCGTCCAGTTGACATCAACTTTCCGCAAAGGCTTCATGTAGCCCGATGGACCTGATGAAGGTCTTTAATAATTAAAACAGCGTGAGAAGTGGTGTGTGCTGCACAGAAGCTCCAGAGGCTGATAGATGTGGCTCACACTTCCATCCTGGCCCACCTTTCTGCCCTGAATCTGAGCCCAGCTACACAACTTCTGCGATGAGTAAAGCTGTCAGCACCCTGCTTTTTTTTTTTTCATTTAGGAAGGGAACGAGTGATAAGCAGTGTTGGACTTGAGCTTAAAAAAGTGAGATCTCAGCAGGGAAATTACAGCAGACACCATTAACGTTCCCACAATTCACTGTTTCCGTCTGAACAGAGGGGACGTTTGAATGTGTACTTAATAACAGGTTGGGCTTACTCTGGAGCCCACGTTCTGCTGCGGTTCGCTGTTTATGTGTTTCATCACATTTTTCCGTGCATTAAAATCTCGTCTGCATGCTTGTGTGTGTGCGTGTGTGTGTGTGTGTGTGTGTGTGTGAACGCGCGAGTGCCATACCTGTTTGTCAGGAGTATCACCGCTGCGCAAGCCAGGACGGAAAAGCATTAAAGCTCAGCGAGGCGTTCATAATTAGAGGGGAGAGACAGGAGGGAACCACGACCACGGGAACATTTTTACTTACGAGAACGTCTGTGAAATGAAAGGAAAATAAATCAGTCGCTCCTCTGAGAAGATCCCCACATACTCCGTTTCGAAATGACATCAGGCGACAGGTATAATGGACATGTTATTTCAAAGGCCATAAAAAAAAAGCATAACTACGTTCCAGGGTTTTAAAACCGTTATATGTTTATTAAGAGCTCAGTATGAGTGATGTGGAGAAACTTAATTCAGAGTTGTGTGAGAAAGTGAAATCTAATGCTAGCTAACTGACCAACAAAAGCTACTTTGTCTGAGAAATCCTCATTCCTTTAACTAGTTGGTTAGCATGTGCTGAACTGACAGGATTTCAAAGAGGATTTCCAAATCTTATTTATAAATGTTTATATATTTATTACCACTCAAAGCTAGGTGGCTAAGATGAGCTAACCTGACAGGATTTCTGAGAGGATTTTCTAGGCATATTTATAAATGTCGAGAATCTTCACTGATTCACAATTATTCACTAATAAAACATGCTAGATTGACAAGATTCCTGAGAGGATTTGTCAACATATACAGAGATATTTAAGTTGCTAACACGTAGATAAATTAAACAGATATTTAGTTGGCTAACAAAAGCTAACGTGCCAGAATATGTGACAAATCCTCACTTCTGATTTTTGACAATATTTTTTCATATATGTATGGATTTATATATGTTTATAATCTCCACTGATAATAAAACATGCTAACCTGACAGGATTTGGTCTATTCATTTTTTCAGACATTTGATGCTAGTTTTCTGGCTAAGGATATGTGTGAACTTCTCATCTTTTTAACTAGTTGGCTAGCTGGCTGACTACCAAAAACCAATTTGTCAACATATCTGTGAAATCCTCATATATTTAACAAATGAACATGTGCTAACCTGACAGGATTTCTGAGAGAATTTTATTGTCAAAGAAGTTGATCATCTTTGCTAATAATAAAACCTGTTATTGCTGTCAGATTCATATATTCACATATATTTACCAGTATCTAGCTGGTTAACAAAAGCTAATTTGTCAGGATATCTGAGAAATCCTAATCTCTTTAACTACTTAGTTAATGTCGTATAATTGTTTGTATATCTACTACCACTGATAGTAGCTGGCTAAGATGTGCTAACCTGACAACATTTCAGACAGGATTTTCTAGTCATATTTTTGTAAATGTTTATAATCTTCGCTGATAATGAAAGATACTAACATGAAAAAAATCCTGAGAGGATTTGTCTAGCTGGCTAACAAAAGCTAATTTGCCAGGATATTGGAGAACTCCTCCCCTAGTTAGTTAATCTGTGCTAAACGGACAGGATTTCTGAGATTTTTTATTAAATGTTGATAATCATTACTGATAATAAAACAAGATAATCTGACAAAGATTCTGAAAGGATATATTTATAAATGGTGATAATCTCTGCTGATAATGAAACATGCTTACTTCACAGGATTTCAGAAAGGATTTGTTATATACATGAAACAAAACTAACTTTCCAGAATATCTGAAATCCTGTGAGAAATGCTCATCTCTTTAACTAGTTAGTTAACATGTGCTAACCTAAAAACGATTTCTGAGAGGATTTTGAAGTCATATTTAGAAATGTGTATCATTTTGGCTTAAAATGGCAGTATTTCTGAGAGGATTAGTCATATTCATATATTCAATGCTAAGGCTAGCAAGCTAGATAACAAAAGGTAACTTGCCAGGATATCTAAAAAATCCTTATCTCATCCAAAAGTCATAAAACTACTGCGTGTGTGTGTGTGTGTGTGTGTGGGTGCCCTCATGTTAAGCTGGGAGCTCGTTGCTAATGTCAGAGAGAGGTGAACCAAATGAATCCTCTTCACATTCTCGTCTCCTAAGAGCTCTGACCACGCACACCTCCGCTTCCTCTTCACACCTCCGCACACCTCTTCTCTCTTCACCTTTCCTCCTCTTCCTCTATCACTTCATCTCCCCTCTCTCCTCTCTACTGACAAAAACAGCTTTTTCGACTTCCATAAGCTCATTTTAGACATCTCGCTCACACTCTTTTGCTTCCACTCCTTCTTTCACCGTCCTCGGGGAGACAGAGGTGAGACCACTATGTCTAATATGCTACCCAGAAAGCTTGTACGCTCTCTCCTTCATCCTCACCGTTAACCCAGCTGCCTAAAAACACGCATTTACCTTTTAAGCTTGACAAAACGCTGTCTGGGACCGGTGGCCCCTCTGAGACCCATCAGTGTCCCACCCTGGGACCTGAGAGAGCTTTTATCCTGTGTCTGACCCCATAGTGTAGCGTCTACAAACCAACTCTAACCTCAGTTACTGTTTTATATCATTTAGACATATAATGTTTTATTAAACAGCTTTAGTCATAAATAAAATGTATACATTTTACTGATATGAGCTGTACATTAATTGTTCTTGAATGCTTTTTTTTTCATTTTTATTAATCTCAGTGTGTACAAATGTTATTAATATGTCAGCCAATGTTTACTGATAAACTACATTGTTAGCTTTATTAACCTTGTAGTTTCAGTGCGAAACTAAAGAAGCAAGCTTGTCTTGGCTACTGTAGTGCATTTGGAGTTAGTAGGCAAAACCGTGTACTTAATTTTAGGCTGAAAAACTTTTAAATACTATAACAATTACAAGAATCCAAAACATGTGATACTTATTTGCCGGAATAATGGATCAAGGTAAACTTTTTCAAGTGCTTTATCAGAAATCAAATGAAATCTTAACCCAGCATAACAATATGTGCACAAAACGTAACACTGTTCATTTGTGTTTCAGATGCATGCATATAGTGCATGAAATAAACATCTAATTAATCGAAATCATCATGCCGGGATGACTTGTCTGTCATTCTGAATCATTTGTGTGGAATCCACGTGGGATAATTATTTTAGTGTTATCGGCATCGGTTGATTGCACATGACAAGTTAGTCACAACCACGTAGACGCTTTGCTCTGCTTTCATCACCAAATCCCCTCCAGTGAGAAACACACAATCGCACCTCATTAATGCACACTTAAAATATACAGTCCTTTTCAATTATCTACACCACTGATTAACTGATTGATTGATTGGTAAGCCTTTGCAACACAGTGGTCATAACAGCATCGTAGGTCCACTTGTAAAAAGTTTTTAAAGATATCTGTATGTGGTTATCAGGGTCCCTGTGGTTTACTGTCCGTTTCACATGTCCTCCCTTTAAATGAATGAAGAACAATGACACAGTTTATTACTTTTTCTTTCTTGGAGAGACTCAGTCTCAAGGCCAGCTGTTTGTGCTGCTCTAAGCTGTTTGTGCTTCATTTGCAGGTTTAATTAGGTTGGACTTTAAGCGAAAACCCTTGCAGGTTAACTGAAACTGGCATACAATTTGAAACATACAGTTTAAGTGTTGTGCACATGACAACATGTATACTACGCTTCTCTCCTTCATACATATGCATTCTTGCAAGGAATCCCATAACCTATCATAACATGATGATACCATGAGGAAACATGACCTCTTTGAGATGAATTATAAAACGGCATTATTTATATATAGGCTCAAAGGCATGCTTAGGTGACTCTCAGTTCAGCAGGTATTAGACTGTGTAGATTTCCAAAATATATAAATAGCAAATAACAAAACTAAAGTGTGTATGATTGGATAAGTATAACACAACACAATGCACATTGGTAAGTATGTAAGCAAGCACAGTACTTGTGTATTAGTCTCAACCTCAGATGCTTCACCTACAGGATCCAGAGGTTCTGTATGTTGTACACTTTTCTGGCCACAAGCTTCAGAATCTAACTGGCTCTCCACTTCTGTATGTTTGTTTTCAGTGGAAAAAAACCTTTGAACACCAAAACTCAATGAGTTTTTCTAAGCAAGATATTGTTCACTGAAGCCCATCTTTAAAAGTGTTTGGTGTGAAGCATGTAAGTAGTAAGTAGTACTAAGTAAACATAGATTCACATGTTTGTGAACCGATTACAGGAAAAAGTATGTGGTTAGTATTCTGCCAGGTGAGTTAAAATACCTCTTTTTGTTAAAGTAGGTGTTTCATGGTTGTGTTTACTGATAAAACATACCAGAAAAGCTAGAGGTCTGGATTGCGAGACTACTCACATATTGCAGATAACTGGAGTTGCCACTTATCTCTGATGAGGCTGATTTGGCTCGACCACTTTTTCTCTATGTTACCCCACAAATCACTCTTACTGCCATGATGTCATCAAACTTTTCCCACTCCCATTTCTTCCCACTACTTCTTGAGTACACTCTTTCTTTTCCCCAACAGTTACGTAATTATCATTTCAAAAGCTTACTCTGGTAGAGCTCTGCAGGTTCCGAAGTGGCTTCGATTTCCACACATTGACGGATCGCTCTGTGATGTGACACTGTTTAGAGGTGCAGGACCAGGGCCAGGTTTTTTTTTTTTCTTGTAAACTGTGTGTGTGTAATTGTGATAAATCAGTTCTAGCAGAGAGCAGCCACGTGGCCTAATGCTTGCTGATGGCTCTGAAATATACATACGTGTAAATGTTATGCCTTGCTTGGAGTTATTAGGGCATGAATCAAGGCCGTATTTCAGGAGGTCGATCTGCCGAGTTTCCGTTTTTAATACCTACCTCAGAGAGGCTAACTCGAGCCAGATGTTCCCGGCAAAGAGCAAGAGAGACCTGGCTGGGCCTATGACCAAGAAACATGCCGTGTTACACACAGGCTGTCCTGAAACAGACTCTCTGGGAATTGAGCAGACTATAATAATTTAGTGTGAGTTATAACTGCTGATAAATATCATCTGACGTTTGGATCATATCAGCCTTGTAAGCAGGTTTGAAATGGGCTGCAAGACTCAATATCATACTTAGCCTACATGCTGTAGCATAAATGTTTCTGACACTTTGGAATTTAAACTATTTTGAATTGGAAAGTCACCAGAATGTTGATACTGTTTATTTTATTTTACATTTTGTTGGTGTTATTAAAAGGTTCTTATTGGTGCATTTGATTCATTAATCTTCAGTAACCACTTTATCCTGGTCTAGTCGTGGTGGATCAGGAGCCTATCCTGGGAGCACTAGGCAAGAAGCAGGAATATATGCTGGATGGGATGCCAGTTCACTGCAGGACACCAATCACACCCTAGGGGCAATTCAGCATATCCAGTCCACCAATCAGCATGTTTCTGAAGGTGGAATGAAATCAGAAACCTGGAGAAAACCCACACTGACACAGTTAGAACATGGAAACCTTCACATAGACAGAAACCCATGCTCAGGATTGAACCATGAGATGTGAGGCATCAACAGTGCCAGATGCACCACCATGCCACCAGTTATGTTTACATACCACATGATGAGAAAATGGGAATTTACCAAAATATCCAAAGATCCATAGAAGTAAATTGGTGCAAGATTGGTGGGAGAACACATGATCAAAGTGGTGACATTCAAACATGTTGCATGCTATATTGTTGAGATGTAAATTGTGTATATTGTGCAAATGTTTAGGTTGATTTTGGCTAAATGAACCGAAAATAATTTATCTGAAATATTATATCAACTGTAAACAGGAAAGATAATGGTATGTATCTTCAACTATGGGCCCGGCTTTCCAGAATTGTTTATATCAAGTCCTTGTCAAATTCCTCTCATTACAATGTCACACAAGTGGCCACTTGCAACACAAATGAAGAGGATCCTGCAATAGGAACACACTCAAGACACTTGAGTATGGCAGTAAGCACAGTGTAGTTTAAACAATTTCATTGACATTTTCTACAGTCCCTACAGAACCATATTGGCTTGTTAACTCACTAGATTAGATTCCTAGCAGTATAGCATTTTGTAATATGCATTTTGTTATTTTAAAAGAGGAAATTGAATTAGATTGTAATACTTCCTGGATAAGTTCCACCCTTGATGTCCATAGTCATATTAGTTTATTGCCTTAGGCCTTGAATGAATCATTTAACAAGCTTTATAAAGCTGATAAACTGATAGAATGCCCATAAAGATGATGACAGGGGTTCTCTTAAGGGGATAAGTCAGCGGGTATTGCAACACAGCCTGGGGGTTCCTCGTGGGTCCTTTTTTTTTTACCACAGCGTTTGAGCATAAGATTACTTTTCATACATAGTACACAAGACAAATATAGTTGGGTTTGAGTCAGTTATGGTAATGTTAAGTGCAATTAACACCATTTAAGATTTTCACTGAATTTGGAATCTAGACTCCAAAAATAACCCAAATG
The DNA here is from genome assembly GCA_023630585.1 of Cranoglanis bouderius. NCBI lineage: Eukaryota > Metazoa > Chordata > Actinopteri > Siluriformes > Cranoglanididae > Cranoglanis > Cranoglanis bouderius. Next base: position 4,156,073 of record CM042560.1, on the reverse strand, counting down.
CAACCAACCATATCTAAAACTTTCATGGTATTTCATTTCAGTTTCAGTCAGGAAGTGGCAACGTTCTGGTCTATATCAAGCCTAAAATACAGTCTCGTCAAGATTAAGTAGTGAAATCAAGATTCAGAAAATCAAAAATGTAAATGTAACTGTCAAAAAGTCTGGGCATTTCCCTGGCGTGTGTAAAATGTTCATACACCGTTAACATTCTTAGTGTCTCAATACAATGGCATCAGCCTTCCCGTTAGCTCAGATATTCATACCAACTCACACTTACACACACCTCCATCTGTTCTGAGAAAAGCCCTCCAGCCTTTCACACACACAAAATCTTTTGTCTTTAATCAACATTGCAAAGAAGCGCACCTTCCAGCAAATAACTTTGTCTTGCACTTTTCCTGTTTGCCTGACACGTAAGAAAAAACACACAATAATACTAAACCTGTTCCATTTTTGTGTAAGCTGTTTCATTTTTAAGTAAACTGTTTAATTTGTTAGTAAAGTGATTTCAGCTTCGAAATACCTTAAACTCAGACATACTAAAGCATTTAGCTGTTGTAGCAACATGGCCTCAGACTTGCAAACGAGAAACAATCCAAATAAAAGAGGTTAAGGTAAGTTTCATGTATGAAATTGAACAAATGAGATCTTATACTATTGAAATCCTCCAACAGAATGGAGAAAAATGTGATCTCAGAGACTCTGACCATGGCATGGTTGTTGGTGTCAGACGGGCTGGGTTGAGGGTTTCAGAAACTGCTGACGTACTATCCTGTGAATGGCAGCAACAGGAATCTGAGGCTTCTCTAGTCAAAGGCTCACCTAAACCGGACAGTCGGATTGGATTTCCAATCTTCAGCTCCCAGTTTTGATGAGCCTGCGCCCACTGTAGCCTCAGATTTCTGTTCTTGGTTGAGAGGAGGGGAACTCTATGTGGTCTTCTCCTGTTGTCACCTATCCGACTCAAGGTTTTCTACATTCTGAAATGCTTTTCTGCTCACCATGTATGTAAAGAGTGGTTATTTGAGTTATCCTAGCCTTCCTGAACAGTCTGGCCATTCTACTCTGACCTCTCTCATCAACAAGGTGTATAGGGGGCTCTAAAAGAGATAATCTGATAATACAGACATCTGTATGGATAAATTTTCTAGCAGCACCACAGCAGACAAAATACAGTAACACACACACACAAACACACACACACACACACAAAGAGAGAGAGGGAGTAGCCGTGGCCCGCTAATCAACTCATACACTATTTATGATCACAAACAAGGGGCAAGAAAGTAAGAGAGAGATGAAATAAAGATAAAAAAAAAAAAAAACAAACATGTCAATCCCAGATCCCTCCTTGTAGCTCTTCTATTCACTTCATGTTTACTTATGATGTACAAAGGCGGGAATCGTCATAGCAAATCCCCTGCTTTATATATTTTCTTCATGCTGTCTGCTTTAAAAAAAAAAAAAAAAAAAAACCTCAAACAAGAATCAAACGGAATATCAAAGCACAGAGGAGAGAAAGAGTGAATATGCACGTTTTTGTGTAAAATAAACATTTTGACAGGACGTTGATGGCCGCTGAGCCAAGTGACGGAGTTTGCTTGATCTCTGAGTGAGAGTTGATTTAGAGGAAGGTGAAAACGTGGCAGGAGGTGAAATCGGGCCTTCGCGCACTTCCAACTTCACACGGCATAGCAAATTCGCTCCGACTCCGCAGCCATAGCTACAGTTATAATTAACAAAGTTTATTCCGCCTAATTACTGCGATTGGTGGGTCTCCTGATTTGCATTCTTTCTCACATTCCTACTTGTCGATGATATGGTATAAATTATGGCATTCATTAACGAGTGGGAGGGCACATCGGCGCACCGTACGTCACGCCGTGCTGCTCCGTTTGCATTTAGCAAGGTAGAAATAGCTGGAATGTTTCAGGAGGCTTGCAAGGGGAACTGGTGTTCAAAGCAGAGGATAGAACTGATAGCTGATTAGTTTCTCTGGGCCAGGAGTTTCAATTCGAACTTTCACTTCGGCCACAAGAGGAAAGAGGGAGATTGACGTAATGTGAAGGCACATACTATAGCTTCAGATGGTAATAAAATTCAACAACAGATTCATTCATCCTTTCAGAGACCAACTGAAATTTTGAACTCACGAGGATGAGGAACTTAGCAATTGAAAATATCTCGACGTAGTCAAACTTATTCCTATATTAATACGTTTACAATAAACCAAAGTTTTCTAGACATTTTTACATACTTTCAAGAATGCATTCCTAGAAATAAGCAAAATGATCTGCTAATAGAATAAGAAAACAGGTTTTTAAAGCTTGAAATGAGTAAAAGCATCTAAAAATAAAAAAAAAAAAACAGGCTGAATAATATTATATTGGATTTATAACCATCTCATAATAAGAAATATTACATAAACTAAGGAATATTCAAGGCATTTTCACTCATCACTCATGCTATAGCACCTCATTTCCTCACCTCTCTTTTGTAATAATAAGACAAAAATGTGCAACTTGTTACTGAAATGACGAAGTGAATTTCAGTAGTGAACTTGTTACTGAAATGAAAAGAGAAGAATCATAATCACTACTTTTTTAAAAAAAAAAATATATTTACAATGAGGCTGTTGGCTGGAAGAAGAAAGAGAGAGAAAAAGAAATAGATCCCAGAGGAGACAGAGAGGTGAGGAGTAAGAGAGTAGGAAAGTGACAAACTAAGCAAGAGAGAGAGAGAGAGAGAGAGAGAGCGCAAGAGGAATGTGTGAGGGCATGGGAATGGTGGTGTGACGATGCTCAGCAGCGAGACTTTGGCTGCGTTTAAAACACTCAGCCGCACAAACCCAACAAACTGTTACTGCTATCTCTGCACCTATCTCAGCACTGGGCCTGAGAAACATGCACACAGACACATACACACACACAATTAATTATTTATTTATGCCTGGAGTCTAAATCTGGGTCACTGGACCCCCTACCTGCCCCTCCTTCACTCTGAACTCCTCTTGTCTCTAGTCTAGCATGAGTATTTTCTCTGTAATATTTTATTTTTATTTATTTATTTATTTATTTTTTCATTAACCTTGTATGAAATGTGCTACATAAATAAAAAGCTGTCATCATTATCAGCATTCCTCTGATGAGGATAGATTTTTAAGCTCATCAGACCAATGATCATATTTTACCCACAATTTTATTCTCAATCCTATTTATCACTAATTTGATGAAATTTGAATATTACATAATATGAAAATCTCTCTGATTAATTACAAATTCATTCCATGGACATAACCAGCCTTTCACATGCAAATGTCCTCTGATTAATACCATTATGTAAATTTAAAACAAAAATGGCACTGTCTGCATTTAAATACATTTGCAGTGTGCAAATTTTTTGTGCGGTATTGAAGGCACGGCGTCACAGCAGCACATCCAGACCTCTATAAGGTGAGCGTGGATTAGCATACGAATGAGAATCACTCTCACTGACCCCAGATCAGATCTACAAGCTCAAACAGGCATCCTTACACTCAATCCGGCGTGTCTCGGGACAGATCTGACAGCTGTGCTCAACATTCATGGCCTCGCTGTGTGCATAAAATATAAAACGCAGTGTTTCTGTGTGTTTTGGCAACTGGATGTTTTATAAACAGAGGACAATAGTAGGTTTAGTGGTTAAGTGTAATTCTGATTGGTTGTTGATTAATTTTCTATAACAGCAGTTGTCACAGTTTATATGAGTGCGTTCGTTTTAATACATTAACGTTTCTATAGTAACAGCTCGTTCACAGGGACAAAAAAAACTTGTTATTTTACAAAAAAGGACATATTATCGTTGAAGTTTTCTCTAAAGAGACTTTTATTTTACATTTACAGAAGGAGTCTCCAGATGGATGACTTCTCAGTAACATGATGGTAGGTAGTGAGAAGAAAAGAATGGCTGGTGAGGGAACGACTGTTTATAGCTGCTATAACATAAGTACCAGAAACTAATTTGTCTCACGGACATAAACTATAAAAGGATAAAAAAAAGTATGAATTGCTGTTCTTTAATAAATAAAAAAAATAATAATTTAATCCTTGACGAATTACTGTGGTATACTGTATGCGGTATCAATATATACATGATATGATTTGCCTCAGAGCCACCACTGCTATCAGATCTGCTGTTATAGAAAACTAATCAACGCCTTTTGACCAATCAGATTTGAGAATCTACGAGCATTTATTCATTGTACTGGAATTTTGTGGGTCCACTTGACCCCTTTAGAGAGAAGCGAGACTGCAAATCAATAATGCACTTATCACTTGTATCCTACAATGAAACGTTTCTATCCCGAGGGGCGTGGCCTCTTCTAGAATGACCCCGCCCCTTCCACAAGGCACGACGGCTTACTGAATGCTTTGATGAGAACGAAAACGATACAAATCAAATGCTTTGGCCTTCACACTTACCAGATGAACACTTACAGGGTTAGGTTACGGCATGTTTATGCTGGTTTTTCCTTTAATTTGTCACTCATGTCTATATATTTTTAATGAATAATGTGCTTAAAGACAATCCCCTCATTCTGAATTCTGAAACAAAACTGAATAAACAAGGCCAATATGCAGCCTGTATAAACAGAAAGTTAATTAACGGCGTGTTAATTGAATACAAGGTCTATAATTGTTGTACTACGAGCATAAACATCGTCTTCTTCAAATATTATTAATGCGTCTTTTTGGTTGCACCTATTAGAGATTCTTGTCTGTGAGTTAATTTCATTATGCTAATGAGCCCTCATCCTAACAGAACCTAGGCTTTGATCCATGTTAATTGTCGTGATCTTCAAAGACAAAGTCACCGCTTTACTTTTAAATGAATTTTACATTTTTTTTAAGCAATCGTATGGAAATGAGAGGCATGTAATTAAATTTTTACGATGTGCCTCGCTATTTCTGACGGGATGAAGTCAGCAGCGCTGGCTAGGTTTTTTCGCTTCGCAGTTTAACAGGCGGGAAAGTGAGAATGGAGAGAGAAAGAGAGAGGATGCAAAGATTAAAGAAACTGCATATCCAAGACTTAATTTGTACTGATAAACTTTAGGCTTTAATATGCTCTTTTGTGTTCACAGCATGAAATCATCGCACAAGAAACTTTTTTTTTCCCTCTCTCTCTTTCTCTCTCTCTCTCTCTCTCTCTCTCTCTCTCTCTCTCTTCCAGCCCCCATTCCTTTTCTCTCCCTTTTAACTTTTTTTTTCCTGCTTCTCGGTTTCCTGTGAGTGCCTGACATGCGAGATGGTTTCGATAGTGTGCGTGTGAACCTGCTGAAGATGGAGACGTTAAGGAAGGAGGAAGATCACGCACTTGAGAATATCACACAATCTTAAAAGCAAACTCGAAAACCCATAACTGCACTAACCTGGGTGAAGGCGAGATCAGAAAAGATCTAGATGATTAAGTTTTGGATGTGCAAATGTGTTTTCTTCAGCTCTAATAAGCAAGTGTGTGTGTGTGTGTGTGTGTGTGTGTGTGTGTGTGTGTGTGTGTGTGTGTGTGTTTCTGTTTCTGCAAGCGCTGTGTTTTGGCTTGGACTCCTTCAGGCTTAATTACACCCTGATGGCATGCTCCTGATTTTGGCAGCATGGCCTGGACTCATTTCCTTATCTACCTAATGTCCGAAATTTAACTATTACTCACAACAGGCATTTCGGCGCGTCTGATGGCCGGGTGCGATTGGCGCGGCTGATAACTCACGGGAAAAGAGAATCTGGCAGCATCTCAGCTGCCTTAGGTTAATTACGTCATTCATGTAGTGGGAAAATACCAGCAGCACCAAAACTATGAGTAAACTAGTAATCAGTGTAATCAAAATCAGAGGGTTTAGGTCTTTAAAGAAGTAATTCAGCCAAAAGTGAAGTTTACACTATTTTCCCCTCATTGCAAATGTACTCAATCAGTCAGGATATGTTTAGTGTTTGGAGTTTTACACTAATGCTAAAAGGATGAGGTTATAGCCACCAGTTTGGCATCATACACAACACTCCCTGGGTCCATACTTGTGAGACCTACCTTTGGCTCCAATTACAGCTTCAGGGATATACTATCTCTATCAGCTTTTGAATATCTGGAATATCCTGATAGTTTTTCAGCATCTAGGTCTGGACTGGAATTGGGTCATTTTTGGTTTTGATCCACTCAAGTATAGCTTTGGCAGTACACTTGGGGCCATTGCCTTGTTGGAAGATCAAGATGACATCTCAAGTCTCTTAAAGAAGGGAGCAAGTTCTAGCATTTCTAGAACCTCTTGCCCTGTATTTGCATGGATTTTTCCATCAAATCTGACCAGTTCCCAATCTCTGCTGATGAACAGCATCCCCACAACATGATGCTACCACCACCAACATGATACTGTTAAAGATGGGATCAACTATTTTTATATCAGATCACCCCACTGGGTCAATACTTTGTGGAACCACTTTTGGCTGTAATTATTGCTGGAAATCTTCTGGGATATGTCTCTTTCATATTTGAACAGCTGGATCCTGATATTTCTCAGAATTAACTGGACTTTTCTGGGTTTCGACTGGGTCATTATAATACATTCTGGTTCTTGGTTTTGATCCACTCCACTGTAGCTTTACAAGTATGCTTAGGGCCATTGTCTTGTTTAAATTTGAACCTCAAGTTGATGTCTCAAGTCTCTTGAAGACAGGAGCAAATTTTTCGCTAGGATTTACTGATGAAAAGTATCCCGACAGCATGGTGCTACCACTACTGTGCTTCACTTTAACTCAGGGTGATGAGTCCAGAGTGAATGAGCCCAGACCTCAATCATTACACATTTCCCTCAAACCTCATTAAGTTGTTAAAGGTAGGATCTGCAATCCCCCAAATGGGACATTCTAACACATTAAGGTTCCTGATTTTGAACCACTCCGGTAGCTTTTGCAGTATGCTTGGGGCCATTATCTTATTTTTCTAGAATTGCCCTGTATTTGCATCCATTTTAACCTCAAATCTGACTAGTTTCCCCAGTCCCTCTTGATGAAAAGCATCCCCACAAGATGATGCCACCACCACCATGCTTTACCTGATCCCAGGCTGATAGTAGTTCAACCAAACTAGCACTTTGTGTCAAGGCTAAAATGTTCAATTGTGGTCTAATCAGACCAGAGAACTTTTGTCCACATGTTTGCTGAGTCTCTAACTTGGGACTCCAACTTTCTTCTCGCAACATTTCTACAAAGCCCAGCTTTGTGGACTGTCCAGGCTCTCCTATCTGAGCTGTGGATTTCACCAGCCTCTTCAGAGTTACCCTTGGCCTTTTCGTTGCCTCTCTGAATTATTCCCTACTTACCTGGTCACTGACTTTAAAGCATGGAGCTGCACAGGACATTCCAAGTTTGGAATATTTTTGTATAACTTTTTTTGTATAATAGACTTGTTTTCACAGGTCCTTGGTCTTCATGATGAGCCTAGGAATCTAGGTTTGTGGGCGTGGCATTGGAGAGGACACTGAAGCAAGGTGCTGTACTAGCTTCCTTCACTGAACCTCATCCAAAAAATACGGACTGTAACTTCGTAAATAGACTTGCTTATGTGGATTATGACACACTGTTATGTTCAGTGAAGAGCTAAAATACATCAAATACGTAAAATAGAAATAATAAAAAATTTAATAAAAAGGCATATTTTCTTAAAACTATACTTTTAAGATCTTTCAGCTGTGAGTTGTTCTGTTATGTGACCTTAGAAAATACACTGAATATTTTAAAACAAGTTTAGATTTACAAAGAAAATATTTAATGCACATCTATTTAAATTAACATGCTAAATTTAAACATATATTCAACATTTTATGTACACTAGAGACAGAATAAAAAACAACAACAACAGCAAAACAGTGTATAAATAAGTCCAGGTTTGAACATGTGGGTTAGACCTTTAGAACATTGATGTGCTGTGTGTGTGTGTGTGTGTGTGTGTGTGTGTGTGTGTGTGTGTGTGTGTGTGTGTGTGTGTGTGTGTGTGTGTGTGTGTGTGTGTGTGTGTGTGTGTGTGTGTGTGTGTGTGTATGATACAGTAGGTGAATAGAGGCCAGATGGTCTTTACCTTTTGATACCGTATTAGATACACAAAGCCTCTTACATGCATGATCTAAATCCCTCTATCTGAGTGCTTAACTACAGGCCAGATGTGCCCAGGTAGTGTGTGTGTGTGTGTGTGTGTGTGTGTGTGTGTGTGTGTGTGTGTGTGTGTGTGTGTGTGTGTGTGTGTGTGTGTAAGAGAAACGAGGGTCAATTCTGTCAGGGTGTGTGAGTCAGAGCAGAGCATGTTAGCGTGTAGGAGTGTATGGGTGCGGAGCATCACGGTCTGTGTGTGTGTTTTGTGTGTGTGTGTAAAAGGAGAGGGAGTGAGATCTGAGAACTGAGTGCTGATTGAGTTTCAAAGAGTCTGGCAGCAATGGCTGTGGTGTGAGGCAGACAGCCAGGAGATGTTACACACACACATACACACACACACACACACACACACACACACACACACACACACACACACAAAAAGACACTCTTCTCAAACACACACCCATCCATAAAGAGAGTTTAATACTCTCCCACACACCCTTAACGAGTATTTAAACACACATTCACAGCCTCCTCTAAAGAGGTGCCAATATTTCATCCTGTCCCTGCCATGCCCGGCAAGAAATCTTCCTTCTCTGCTCCGCTCATGTGCAGATATTATCCAGATGAAGCGCTGTGAATTTCACTCCCACTTCCAGACCTGGTCGAGAAGGAGACTGCTTCTCTTCATCACTGCCATTTTGACCTCGACAAGGAACTGTAGTGTTATTGTGTGTGTGTGTGTGTGTGTGTGTGTGTGTGTGTGTGTGTGTGTGTGTGTGTGAGTAAGTTTGAACAGTAGTCTGAGTACATGACTATGTTTAAATTTCATCAAAAAACTTTCCAAAAACTAATAGCACATTTACTCATTTTACTCAGACATACTGCCAACTCTATTCTTACTGGCACTGTTCAAGATAATGAGCAAAGTGAAAATGACACAAATGTTAATTTTATACTCCAAAAACTATGATAGTTATTAAACACTATGATCCATCCATCCATTTTCCATACCGGTTATCCTTACACAGGGTCACATGGAGCCTATCCCAGGGAGCTCAGGGCACAAGGCGGGGGACACCCTGGACGATCACAATCACAGACAATTCGGAAATGCCGAATTAAAATCGGCCTACAACACATGTCTTTGGACTGGGGGAGTAAACTGGTGTACCCAGAGGAAAGCCCCGAACCACAGGGAGAACATGCACAGGGTGAAGGCGGGATTCGAACCCCCAACCCTGGAGATGTGAGGCAAATGTGCTAACAAATGTGTAATATTTATATATAATAAATACAAACAAATGATCCTTTTTAACTGGTCTCAGTCTCCAGAAACTCATTTATTGACCAAATATGAGGATTCATACATGTAATATCACATGTAATATCCATTTTATCAATCACCTTAGGGGAAAACAAAACAGATGGTTATTGCCCTTTACACAAATAAAATAAAATAAAATAAAACATCATCAGGACTACTACTACTACTAATAATAATAATAGTAATAATAATAAATACTCACAAATGTAACATATAACATCACACATCCTAACATCACACATTACACTTATTTATTTATTTTCTTTGGCCTGTAATGTTTGAGTTGTGAAATGAGAGAGGTGAGAGAAGAATGGCCGGACTGTTTCAAGTCTACGGTGACTCAACTAACCACTCTTTACAACCGTGGTGAGCAGAACAGCATCTCAGCACGCACAACATGTCAAACTTTGAGGCAGACGAGGCCAAGAACATTAATCTGAGGCTACAACGGACACCAAAACTGGACAATTGAAAATGAGAAAAAAGACCAGAGATGTTTTTTTTTCCCTTGTATACAGACCAATATTTAGATGGTTATGTGTGAAGTGTGTGTCCAGCTGCCCAACCTGTCACTGTCCACACACACACACACACACACACACGGAATCTCTGCACCTTCCAACCCCTGTAAATGTGCACTTTCCTGTGCATCGCGAGTGGACGCCTCCTCCAGAACGTTCCGAGTCCTGAATACACGTTAGACCCACTGTAATTCCATTTCATCCTGCGTTGTTTAACCGCACACACATCCTTTTAGCTTCTTCTTCTTCTTCTTCATATTTCAGCAATACAGTGTAATGCGAGAGTAGAGGACGTTGCCGAACGGCCATCTTCCCTTCACCGTGTCACTCGCTTCTCGTTGAATGTTTCCAATTAGGGTGAAGTGTAGCTCATTTTACAGCACCATGCGCTTTTTTTTTTTTTTCTTCTCACTTTCTCTCGCCTTTGCTAATGTTGAAAGAGAAAATGGTGTTGTAATGTCTCCATAGTGTTACTTCTTAATCAGGGGACGCATCCGGTGTCAAGGGGAAATCTGAATAAAGTGTGTGTGTGTGTGTCTGCGGTAATGCACTGTGTGTGTACTCGCCATTATTTCAGTATTTCCTCTGCTTTTTATTCTAATGACGTTATCCAATATGTACCACACGCAGATTTCCTAATGGCACTTAAGGTGTCTGCAGTGTGTGTGTGTGTGTGTGTGTGTGTGTGTGTGTGTGTGTGTGTGTGTGTGTGTGTGTGAGGTTGGGGGGGTTGGGGTATCTTACAGGGGTGCAAGCTATGGCATGGAGCTGGTCTAATTGCCCAGGCCTTTGTTTTGTCTGAAATCCTGCCACGAGCCACACTGACAGCACTTACTGGGCCACACTCCTTCACCTACAGAGGGAGAGAGAGAGAGAGAGGGAGAGAGAGAAAGAGAGAGAGAGAAATGGAGGGAGTGTGTGTTTGTCAGGTTGTAAGGGAGAGGTGAGTTATGTTAAACTAAAAGCCGGAGCAGACCTCTCTATCATTACTAATAATTACAGCAACACACACACACACACACACACACACACACACACACACGCTTGCACATCTGGCCCTTATTTACCTATCACTGAACACAGACATAGAACTTACCCCCTTAAACAAATCCAGTTCAAGTTTTCACCTCACACACACACACACACACACACACACACACACACACACACACACACACACACACACACACACAAAACATCATCCAATCATTATTACTGCAGCTTTTTTATTAGTATTATTAAAAATGCCAGCTAAACCCATACACACACACACACATAATTTTACTGAGGTATCTTAATTGACTTGATTGTATTTAAATAATACTTCAGCTTCACTTAACGTAGTATTCCTTTTTTTATATATTTATCTGTATTTATTTACCTTTTTTTTAATCTTACTACTTTTCCCATTGGCCCAAGTGTCTCCTCGTGCAAAAAAAAATAAATTAAAAAAAAAAAACACAAAATAATGACCATCTATATCGTTTTATCTTATCTATATTGTTTAATCTTAGACCTGCAATATTTTAATTTGTGCTACAATATGTCCTGCATACGTGAATGCAAAGAAAATGAAATTGGAGAGAGATAGAGAGAGACAGAGAGAGACAGGCAGATAGAAAAGAAAGAGAGACAGACAGACAGACAGATGCAGAGTGAAAGAATGAGACACAGAGAAAGAGAGATAAAAAGAGAGAAGGAGAGACACAGAGAGATTGTGAGAAACAGGGAGATAGAGAGATTGAGAGAGACAGAGACTGAATTTATGCAATACAGATAGAGACTGAATGAAAGAGACAGAGAGAGAGAGAGAGAGAGAATAAGGAGGAGGAGGAGGAGGAGGAGAAGGATGGGAGCCAATTAGGACAGGAATTAACATTAACATCAGAAGCTGACATGAAGGTGTCTCATCTACTGCTCTCTGCTGGAGGAGGTCTTTGTCCCCAGGGTCTGTCTCTCTCTGTCTTTCTTTCTCTGTCTCTCTACCTTTCTGTCTAGCTCTCTCTCTCTCTCTCTCTCTCTCACATACGTCACATACGTCACTTGCGAGCAGCCCTTAGCATAACTCAAGGCGAGGGAGTGGATGGACGGAGAGAGACGGAGGACAGGAGACAGGAGGAGAAGAAGTGGCAGGTGTGATTAAAAGTGCTGTGATTTATGGGAAGGTTTGGGAAGGTCTGGCGTCGTCACGCTGTTCGCTCATGCTAACAGAACCGAGCACGGGGAGTCATCACAATACACCAAGGCCCACCTGCACACACACACACACACACCCACACACACAAAATAATAATAAACAGCACAGACACGTGTATAAATTTGCATACACTGCCTCTAATAGCCTGGTCTGTTTATTATCAGACATCACATCTGCATGTATAAAGATTGGAATAACAGTTTCACAAAACACACAAACACACACACACACACACACACAGTTTATTGGTTGATGTACAGCATTTTCGTTATTCCTGTGTGTACCTTGCTGACATCACGGAGGTGTCGATGCACTCAAAGTCCCAGAATGCAATGCAGCTCTACGACGCAGCTGCGCTACGTAACAACTCAGCTAGTTAGTGATCTACAAGACGAAGAGCGTGATGCTGTTGACAGCGGTATTAATATGAACGTTGAAGCTTTGCAACCTGATCTGTTAAGCGTAAAAGACTAAAGGACTAAAGCGCCGCTGCATCGCTCTTATTAGTTAGAGTTATAGCGAGGGCTAAATCCTACTGGCACCACTATCAGCAGGTAGTTGAACGGCATTGTGGGTAACGTAGGAAAGAAGTTTACTAAAAAAAAAAATCTATTTTAGACGTTATTGAAGAGCATGTGACAATTATAAAGATTAATATGCATCCTTGATTTTTGCAGGAACGCTCAGCAAAATCGTGGAGGGGTAGAGACAGTTGTCTGTACATTGATTCGAAATCCTCTGATATTGACCCGTCTTTTCAAAACCAAATCTATCCGAGCCAAAAACATGACCGGTTTGCTGCTTTAAATCAATAGCAACGCCACTCATTATCCGATGAACATCCACAGACGATCCATAAACATCAAGTAAGGATCCCGAAAACGGCGAAAACAGACCGAAAAAAAAATGTACCGTCCGGTAAAAACAATCGTTAATAACTAAGTTTAAATGGAAGCAAATAACAACAAATAAATCCATCTGGTCAATTTCAGCTGGAAATGCAACATGGACTGATGTCATTTCCTGTATCGTAAAATTCGTTTACGCTGGTACGTCGCTAAAATAAGCGAAGCAGTGCATCTCCAGGCAACAAGAAAATCCTGATAAATCTATTGATTCCATTAAGATTGCCTTAAAATGACACTTTCTGGAAATATCAGGCAAGACAGCACGAGCATTTGACATAAAGAGAGAAAGACGAGGAAGCGAACAAACAATGCGATTTACGTGCATTTCCTGAGAAATCAAATGAAACAGGAAACAGGCCTAGCACTTCAGTCAAATATGAACCTCCTTTTATTTGAAGATACAGAATGCAGAAATGAAGGTGTAAAGAGACAGTGTGTGTGTGTGTGTGTGTGTGTGTGTGTGTGTGTGTGTGTGTGTGTGTGTGTGTGTGTGTGTGTGTGAGAGAGAGAGAGAGAAAAAACGAGCCTCCTCTCAGGTTCTCATCGAAAGAGGCTCAGGTGTCTAATGTGAACCTGAGAAAATAGAGGCTGCATATTTTCAGCCCAGAAATGGCACTCTGCATACAGATAATTGAATTTGCAGCCATCTTACCTAGGCGTCTCGTCGCCTTATGGAGATTAATTACTATTAAAACCGCACAAGCGCTCACACACACACGCTCACACATGACACGGTGCTGTCTGTTCTTCCCTTGTTTCCATGACCAGAATGGAAAGAAATGCACCAAACAAAGAGTCCTAGATGCCGATCGTTATCACTGGTGTAGCCTACATGCAGTTCGTTAATGGATTTCAGGCTCATTATGTGGCATTAAGAGCTCTGCCAAACTGTAAAACATACAACGTGGGGAAAGATAAGAAAAACGTTGCCTTTAGGGGATTTCTTTAAACGCAGAGGCTTTCTAAACCCAGCCCTGTCACTGAAGTTAGCATTAGCTTCCCAGGCTCAAAGAAACTGGACAGATTTAAGATCGGAAAAACATCGCCTGGTCTTTTTCTCAATCTTCCACTGTACAGCCCCCTGTAACCTCAGATTCCTGTTCCTGGCTAACAGACGCTCAACAAGACGTCATCTTCTGCTGTTGTAGCTCATCCTCCTCAAGGTTTCACGTGTTGTGCATTCTGAGATGCTCTTCTGCTCACCACGGCTGTAAAGAGTGGTTATTTGAGTTACCTGTCAGCTCTAACCAGTCTGGCTATTCTCCTCAGACATTAAGGCGTTTCCACTTGCAGGACGGCTGCTCACTGGATATTTTTTTTGTTTGTTTTTCGCACCATTCTGTGTAAACTCTAGTGTGTGTGAAAATCCCAGGAGATCAGCAGTTTATGAAGTACTCAAACCAGCACATCTGTCGCCAGCAACCATGTGAACTGCATGATTTTACGCACCACTTGATTGGCTGATTGGATAATTGCACGAATGAGCACGGGTACAGGTGTTCCTAATAAAGTGGTCAGTGAGTGGATGTATGGACAGTAGAGGTAAAAGACATTATAAACACAGGTAAATAACTTAAAACGTTAATCAAACGTCTACAGCACTCAGAAAACAGCATCTTTGCCAGCCCCAGTCCACTATAACTGCAGTTTACTCGGAAATATAATCATCAATCATCTCAAAATAAATAAATAAATAAAAACCAAAATAACAAACAAAACAAAAAAACAAGCAATTTTTGTATTACTGTATAATCTCACCCTTGAAACATCCTTTTCCATGACTCAATCATGAAAACATTACCTGAACACATTCACCCCTATAAAATATTTGGCACATTCCAACGGGAACTTGCATCATCCAAATTTCTAGAACGTTCACAAGAAGAAGAAAAGTAAGTTATATTCTCATTCTCATTCTATTTTCTTTAGTTTAATTTGATTTATATTGTGACATTGACTGAAATGGTCACTTTCTTACCTAAACTATACATAGATTCAAAAGTAAATTCTTAATTTAATATACTCATACCATTAGCGTGGATGCTAGTTAACCCCATTTTGTGTATTTGCTAATTCTATGCTAGAAATCCAGTCAGCCCTGTTACTCATTTAAGAGCAAAATGCAGATATTATCTGCACAGAAACCTTGTAAAAATGATATTGATGCCAGATATGAATAAATGCATGTTTTCTTAGAATAATTGTTAAAAAAAAAAAAAAAAAAAAAAAAAACCTTCAAACATTTACAAATGCTAAATAGCACTGTAATTGTTGTTGTTCTATAACCCATATGTTGTTGAGCTTCAAGCACTGGATACATAAAAATGAATGGAAAGTCCTCGCTCTTGATATCTTAATAAACACTAATACAGTGACAAGAGAACTGAAGCAAGATTAGCACTGCTAATCCAAGATGCTAGGTGCATACAGTGTAGCATGACTCGTGAATCCCTGTATATATATATATATATATATATATATATATATATATATATATATATATATATATATATATATATATATATATATAAATCTTAATTAAGCTCAAAACAAGAGAAAAGGAAACACTTTTTACAGAAAAGAAATTCTCTGATAATGTTTTCATTTTAGAAATGGACATGATGTTGAAGTTACATTTTTATATGGTTAGCTAAGCTTACAGTTCACAGTTTAGGCTACCATTTATATATATATATATATCTTCAGTCGTTGACAAGCACTGGCTTTTGCATGAACCTGTCCCTTTTCAAAATGGTGGATACGTTGACCTATAGCAATAGCTAGCAGAAGTGAATAATAACATCTACTATCTTCTTATATCTAATAATCGCTAAAGGTCTCAGCATAGGTAATGCGGAGATGGTGTTTCCGCTGGCTTCCACAAACAGTATGACGGAGCCGAAGGATGTCATGTGTGAGACTTTCATGGCGTGCACATGGTAGCGAGATGAATTCTGCGGATAAACATGCCACACGACCAAGCCTGTGATTGGCCAGTATAAAGGAGATGTGCCCAGACTGTGCCCATTCTGAGAATCACACAAGGTATGAGTAGCATGCTAAACTCAATATCCTCAATCTTCGATTTATTTAATGTAAATAAGCAATACTTCCTTTTTGGTGTGTTTCATTATTTGTTGACGTACTTCCAACAGCTACTGTCATAGTTTAGGCTGTCAACACAAATTTGTTAGGAAATTTGAATAGCGCCACCTGCAGTACTGCAGCACGCATGTGCGATGCTGATTACAGAGATTACATGCGAAGATGGTTTCCTGTTCACTTAACTCTCGCAGATGTCATTTCCCGTTACATATTCTGAGGGTCTAACTCTTTAACCTCTGCTTATATGATTAGATGTAATGAATGGAACAGGTTCTGCTGTTTTTGGCAGTGCTTTCACAGCTGAGGTCTACACACACACACACCTCTCTCATTTTAACACTCCTGTCTTAGCTGAAGCTTTCAAGCACAGCTCAGGAAAGTGCTAAAACTGTGATCACCTCAGGGGCCTGAATCTGAAGTCATTACACACCCTGGCGCTGAAACCAGATTACTCCAACAGCTTCCTAATAAAGGTGGTCTCTGAGGTGTAGCACCTGAAGAGAGCGACACAGACATGGTGCAATCCTTCCGAAAATTAATGCAACACCCAAAACACCGGGATGACGTAGCTAATTAACGCCGAACGTATTGAAAACACGGCAGCGCTTGTTACCTCTAGGGCCTCCGTTCGACATCCGATCCATAGAGCGATCGACGGAAAGCGTACCTCCGTGTAAGATGGATGGAAATCTAATGACATCAATGAAAATGAAACTCGATGCTCAGAAATACAGGAGGAAACAAAAAGATAGATGGAAAATGAAAAGTACCGGAAAACCCGATCCTGTTCTTCTTGTAGAGCCATGGGGCACGGTGCTAAATCAGGACTCGTACCTTCCCGGTCAATCGATTGTCCGACAGTGTGGGGATGCAGGGGCAGGGCTTCGGGTTACCAACTGCATCAGGGACTGTCCCCAGGTACTGCAGATGCATTTCACATCACGCCATCATACGTTGATTGTCCAAGCTCAAGCTGTCTCAGGGGTCGTGAAGGGGGGGAAGTGGTAACCTGATTTTTAACACACCTGGAAAGAAAGTACATTTTACATTCAGAGCAGATGCTCTTATCCAGATCTGCATTGAAGTCTCGGTCAAAAAAGCATCACGCTAGTACAAATAGGCTGTGGTCTGAGAAGACCATAAGACTAAACCCCAGGTACATAGGAGTTGGTGTGAAAGGTAGTACAGCAAAGAAAACAGAAACAGAAGTGTTTAGTGAAGAGGTGAGTCTTCAGTCTTCAATTGAAGACAGTCAGTGACTCCTCTGTTCTACAGACCTGCCATCCTGACATCCTTCACGCATCTTGTCTTGTCTTGTCTTTCCCCAATAAAAAAAAAAAAAAACCCATAAATAAAAATGGCAGATGAGCCAATCAACATTTGAATCTAGAATGATTTGACAGTTACGTAGGTGTTTTGTACTCTCTGATATTAACCGACACCCCTGGAATCCCCGCCTTAGCTCGACTTAGCTAACATTAGACAAGAATATAGTTAACATTAGTAGTTATGTGATGCCGCCGCTAAATTACGACCCAAAATGGTCAAAAACGGCACTGTCAAACAGTTTGAGCCATAGACCCTCAAGACTAAAAATGGAAGCATTTGTACAAGAGAGATTTAAACAAGCGATTTTTAAAAGGACCCATATGCACTGTTATGTTTTTTTAACGTTTACTACATTTTTAAGTGGTTGCATTATGAATGTAACCAAATACATATACAAGCACACAGGTCTCCTCAGGGGTTCAAGAAGTCTCCCAGTGACCGGTCCTCCTCCGTGAAAATCAATAGTGCTCAGTGAGAGTGCAGCGAGAGCGAGAAGGGAGGCCATATGGACAGGGACACACTCGCCAGCTCGGGTTGAGCCCTGATTCACTGACCAGCATGAAGACCTGACACCCAGTTCATCTCTCTGTCCTGTACACCTCGAATGTCAGGCCGCCTGGGAGAGCCAGCTGTCACCCTGCAACGGCAGACAACAGGCCCGGACCCTGCCTGCGTCTTCATCCAGCGTGATTCTCTCACACACTAATTGATCACACAACAGAAAACGCGAAATATTGAACACACTCGCTCGTTCTCCTACCCTCGGTTCAAGTGCAGGGAGGACAAAGCAGGTACGTCGCGCAAGTGGTGCTTCTTCTTTCCGGATGTTTCGGAGAGGAACGCACATAAACAGGCGCCCTTTCCATTCCTGACCAGACAAAGCTCCATCTGCATCCATACAAAAGCTCCGGCGCTGATTGCCGCGCCACTAGTGAATGATCAAAATACAGGAGCACTCAGATGCATTCAGGCTCGCCCGGTTCTCTCCACGTGCACGTGCCTGATGTTTCCTCTCTCGCCGCACAATTCTAAAGATGCCGGTCTCCGGCACAGGAAAAGAAACCAAACATTATCTCTCTGGATGAGGGAGGGGGAAAAAAAAGAAGAGAGAGAAAAGAAGGGGCATAAAAATAAAGCTTTGTAAAACGCTGATGTGAATCTCGGGTAAATAGCAGCCCCGGGTGCCGCCTATTCCGCAGGGAGAGAGGAGCAGAAAGGTAGCAATCAATATTGAAACACAGAAATTAAAGCATTTAGAGGCGTAATTAGGGTGTAGGCTGTCTTTCACACCTGTACAGTGCGGGGCCTGCCAGCCGCACACATCTGTCTGCCTGCACCTGCCAAGCACCTGCCGTCGCCTCAATGCACTCTGATTAGGGCGCGAGGGAGCGCGAAGAGGGAGCGAGAGGAGGGCGCGAGAGAGAGAGAGAGAGAGAGGTAGAGGGACACCGCCTCCCTGCTCCTGCATCAGCCTTATTCCGTGCTCATTTGTGTGAGGCAGGTGCCGGCGGTAATATGCGGCCGAGACACACATGACTGCCTCCTTTATGCCTGAGTTACTGCTCTCTCTTCTCAGCCAGAGCGAAGCTGAAGGATTAATGCAGGGATGTGGGAGCTTCTCGCCACCTTCCTCTCTTTCCCTGTCTCTCTCTTTCTCCCCCTCTCTCTCTCTCTCTCTCTCTCTCTCTCTCTCTTTTCTTTCTCATGCTTTTACCAAATCCCTCCCTGAGCGATTTGCATACCTAATTCCTTGAACCCTCAAGGAGAGGTGGATGGATGGATGGATGGATAGATGGATGGTTTCCTACTTTTTTTCCCCTCTACACTTTTCGACATTTCTCAACATTTTATTTTCCTTAACGTTTCCAAAAAACGTTTAGCACCATGTAATTTATACAAGGCTTGTTTTCATTTTTTTTTTTTTTTTTTCCAAATTCTGTCAGCTTTTGTACTAGCCAAGCAATTGCCATTCTGATTGTGAGAATTGGAACAAGCATACAAGAACTATCGCCAAATTGAAATGAAATAATATCTCACCACCCCAACTGACCCTAAATTACATCTCTGAGCCTACAGTGACAAGTCGCTTACGTTGCTTGTTGTTTGTCTCTTGTGTGTGTGTGTGTGTGTGTGTGTGTGTGTGTGTGTGTGTGTGTGGCAAATAGTTCGAATCTTAGAAATGTATCTTACAACAGAAATAGTTCTGTAAATTGGAGATATGCTGCACTACTTACAATTTCCCTTTGTGTACCATAGCCAGTGTTGGCAAAAACAATTGTTTGCTTTAAAATATGATCATGTGGCCACAAACTATTTCTAAATAGCACCGAAAATTTCAACCAAATGAACTAGTTTCTTTCATATGAAACCTTGTTCCAAAACTAGCCCAATTTGGTGCAAAAACCACGACCCTGGTAACCGTGGAAATGAGCGACATTTGAAATGAGATTTTCTCAATTCTATGCAAATTACTTACGACGAAGTAAAGCAACAAATCCATAAGACTTGCTCAACTGATTCCTCGGACCAAATCTATGGCTTGTGTGGTCCAATGTTTCTTTAGTTCCCCACTCACAACATTAGTTCCTACCTGCAATTAGTTCCCATTTACTGTCCGATGCACAAAAATGGAAGACAACTTCCAAAACTCTGTATATCCTGGGGTATATCCTGTAACGGTCATACCAGATGATGATAAGAAGGCGTACTGCAGATACTGCAAATCAGAAATGCACGCACACCACAGTGAACTCATTGCCTATGCAAAGACTGAGAAAAAGAAGAAAAAATCATCTCTCATTTCCAGTGGGTGTTTTATGTGGTTTTTGAGATGTACTTGGGCTGGACATTTTGCTGTCACCTGGCAACCCTGCTTGTTGCGCTGTCAGAAAACCACGGATCCGTGTTGGGCACGTACATAGAAAATCAATGATCACTTTCCTATCACCGTATCAAGGGGTTAAAAATCAGAAATGATACGGCTTAACCCTACATTTTGGTCTGAGAAAAGATTTGTTAAGAATTTAGATAGACTCCTTGAAGCTGTCTAACGCTAAAAAGTCACCTGACTTTACAAATATGTGACTATAGACAAATGTAGTGATGTTTGAAAATGGGAAATGTAGTGAGGAGAAAGTGGAGATTTTTCTTTCGAGGTGTAAGAAGTCAATACAGATCCTTCAAAACCAAGCTTAAACACAGCTTAAAGAAAAAGGAAAAAATCCACAGATCTGTACTGCACTTATCAGCGGAGCTACTCTCACCTGTCTTCTTTCACACCGAAACCATTCAGTGGTGGGTCACGACCCCACAACGGACTCCAGACCTTCATCTATGAGCTGAACTGAACGTTTGGGCTCGTTAAACACCCACGCGAACATCTTGTCATTGTAAAAGTGAGCAAGAAAGCGAGTCCACTGAGCAACATTTCTCCCTGTGCCTCTCTCTCTCTCTCTCTCTCTCTCTCTCTCTCTCTCTCTCTCTCCTCTTCCCCTGGAAACTAATAGGATCATTCTCATTCTGCTGGAGCCATTCAACAGTTACAAAATCACCATCTGTGTGTGTATTAACCTGAGCCTGTGGAGAGCTCGCCTAGGCAAGGTACGGCAGCTCCTCTAATGATTCTTAATCTTTTCTTTAATTAAATCGTGCAGCCAACCTGAAAAATCTATCTTAATGCAAATGAGCAGGCCCCCTTTTTGGCATTTGCTTACCATAATGCACTAATAAGGTTAATTTAATAAAAAATCTGTTCCAGTTTTTAGAGATAATTGTATGTTTTCTTGATCCATTTTGTGCAGAGAGATGCTTATTTTGTGGGGACTGCCAATAGGAGGTGGGCAGGGGAAGCTACGTGTGGCGTGTCCATGTGTGTGTGTGTGTGTGTGTCTGTGTGGCACTTCTGGGCTCGATTTAGCCGTGAAAAATAGAATTTTCAGGAGGTGGAAATGTATCGGACACACACAAGTGCTGTGTTATGCCCTTTCGCTTTTTACCTTTTTTTTTTTTTTTTTTTCCATCAGCTTTCATTATAGACAAAAATAACAAAACAAAGGAAAGGAAACCTCTATAGGGCTTGTTTAGTTGGTCACTCATGATTGAGCAGAATATACACATGGAACCAAAATCACCTGCAAAAAAAAAAAGAAGATACCAGAAATATCTGACCGTGCGTCCAGAGACTCTGAGCCACTCTTAGCTTCATAAAGCATGACAAATTGAAAAACACTGACCTCAGATCTACACTCATCACCATAATTGCTGTAAAAAAAAAAAAAAAAATGGATGTATTCTGATCCTAAAACAGATTCTCTGACCCACTCTGGGAATTTTGTAGCTACAGGGCTCCATCCTCGCCTAACTTTGATTCGGCTACCCACAGTATATTTTATCTCCTATAAATGTGACAAATGCTTTGCTTATTTTATATTATCTATATGAATAATTCAGTGGTATCTTGGCCAAGGTGTGAACTAATATGAAAGCGTTGAATTATTAATCTCATATGCGGCGCTGCGGTTCAGCCACGTGCAGACCAGAAGGGTAAACAGGAACTTATTTTAGATCTGATCTCACTGGTCATATTGCTTTCAGGCACGAGAGACAAATATGAGAATTGCTCATGTAAACCAAAATACTTTATGAAGTAATATGAGATCAGGTGCTTAGGTTCAGATAGTTTCATTTGTATCCTAATTAATATTTTGTGCAATTCGTTTTCCATTAAAAGTAGCCAATGCGGAAGTTTTGAATCATTTGGTTCATCGTTCTGATGCTTTCACTGATTTGTTACAAGGTTTGGGTGGATATGGAAATTGGCAAAATAATGAAATATGGAAGCTGCTTTCTAAAACATCTCCAGGTTCACTGTTTTGATCTCTTCACTACAAAATGGCCATTTGTGTTAGTCTGTTAAACTTGGATTTCTCCAAACTGAAGAACCTCTACTGTAAAGGTCTTTCCTAAAGTGTCATTAATGAAGAAATCCAATGATGGACTTGGGTTGCACTATAAATGTAGGACTACCAATCATATTCACTTTCACTATACGTTTACCAATCGAAAGAAATAGCTATCAATCATTAAATGGCTGTATTCACACTTTCTACTCTGTGTTGCATTATGTCTTTGTAAAGTCTTGTTGAATGTTTCATGCATTACTTGTTTTCCTAATGTCCCAAAAAAAATGCATTCGTCTTACGCACTTCTGTCCTTCGATACCTCGCCCAAGAAGGATGCGCTGACTTGATACAGGAGACATGAATCACTGTGGGAAAACATCAGTAGGTTCCTGTTCAGGTGGAATGATCTACAAGGGACTTCCACTGCTACAAATGCCTCCAGTGAAAACTACAAAGGGGGCTCGCACCCTTGAGTGGGTTTCCAGTAAGCAGCGTCCCCTGTCTCTCTTGATGCCAGTCTTTGACTCTATAACTCTAGACTTTCCCCTGTCATGTCTGCTAGGGACACCTTTCAGTGGCCTGGAATATTCCCTGTCTGATCCTTCAGTGCGATCTGTACTTCCTAAGCCTGCCGAGAGTGACAGAGTAAGATTCATGCTCGGGAGTAACCCTGACTAGGAATAGCCATTTCTTTTGTCCACTACAGTGAATGAGACTCTTCAGAGTTCTAACTGTGGAGGGTGAAGCTTTTGACATAGCCATGTTAGCCATGATCACTTCACAATGGACAGCACGAAGACTCCTTTGGTCCTGACGGATTTCTAAGTGCAGCTGTAATTATCACCATACCTTTCGCTTGTTCAGTTTTTGACTCATTTGTTTGATTCCTGAAGATGCCCCAGACATCTGTATGTGGCAATCCAATAGAATAACTGGTATTAAGAGCTGTGCTAGCCAGTTATGGAGATCTGTTGGTTCTTTCTGTTGTCTTATGATGTTGCATGAGCAGCAGAGAATTTGTAATGCCTGGCTTCATGTTTTGAAGGAAGCATGGGTTAGCCAGTTAGTTAGATATCGTATGACAAGGGAGATCTTGCTAGTGGGGTAGAATTTGGATGAAAATTGGTTTAAATGTTTAAAAAAGTGCAAAGTTGGTGTTGCATATGTTTCATAGTGCAGTAAAGTTTACTATTTTGAAATAGGTTGGATCATCGAGGTGTATATTACATTGAAAAAGGCACATTGACGATTA
This sequence comes from Cranoglanis bouderius, assembly GCA_023630585.1. Classification (NCBI taxonomy): domain Eukaryota; kingdom Metazoa; phylum Chordata; class Actinopteri; order Siluriformes; family Cranoglanididae; genus Cranoglanis; species Cranoglanis bouderius. Next base: position 4,132,419 of record CM042560.1, on the reverse strand, counting down.
CCTATGGCTAGTAAAAACACCCATTTGTCAGCTAGCACTAATGTGTCTAACCCGGTCATGGCTAATAAGTGTGTTCTCAATGAGTGGTCCCAGCTGAAGCTGAAGTTCCAGGCCAGGCGATGATTTTGACTTCCAGCGATGACAGGACCTCAACACTTTTCCCAGGCTGTAAACGCTTTCCGAAATGTTTCTGCAGATGCTGTGAAACGGATCACTTTGTAACTCGACGCGCACGAGGCCGCCACTCCCTCCAATGCTTAAGTGTCCTCAGGAGACGGCGTTGTGGAGCGGGGCGCTAATCTTTCCTCTGAGGAGAAAAAAAGAAGCGCAGGAGGAGAAAGGGAAAAAAATAGAAACGTTTTGCACATGGAACCCAGTGACTTCCCAGTTCTACTTCACCCAAGCTGATCCTGAATAGCTCCCCTGGGAGTGTGTTTACGACGTAATTTACTCTCCTGCGCTGTCTGGAAACAACTGCTTCATTTTCTGCACCCTGTCACAGACTGCTCATTTGACAAACGTTCCTTTTTCTTTCCACAGCCAAAATAAATCGATGAAACGACGGAATATCAAAGGGAAAAAAAATCAGTTCTCCTTTAGACAGGCTTAAAGATGACAAAGGCAAAGACAAGGGATGGTGTGTATTCATAAACGCTTGTGAGATGTTTGGAATGCACATCATGGAGCTACTCCATGGTCTTCCAAACACAGGCTCACACTGGCTTGTCACAGGTGTTGCATTATATTAATGCTCTGGAGCTCCAAGAATGACGTCCTCCCTTAACAAGATGAAGAAGTGCTGTAATTTGAAGACTTGTGTTGTGGAGGGAAATGGCTATTTTGCAGGAAATGTAGTGAAAAAAAGAGCAGAGCTGCCCAAGCTGAGACAGAGTCATTCATCAGGCTCCTCAAACACACACATATCATTATAGCATGGGAATGTACTTACTGAACACCTCATATTCACTCCCATACAGTCTATGAACTATTGCTCACCAAAGCGATGTTGAAAATGACCTCAGAAATGTGGAACATTTTACCCATGGGCTGTGGGACTCCATGTTAGCAACACGAGACTAGGAGATTACTGACACTGGAACCTTGTTCTGGAGTCTTTCAAGTTTTAGTCTATGTGCTTTGACGTACGGCTGCTTTCTCTGTACCCTGCTCTGGAATACTTGGTTGCAACAGAGTGAAATGCTTTTAGTCGACTCCATGACATTCCATGACCATGATAGCAAATTTCTGCTTGCTACGAAGGCAGGAAATATATCGAAACCGGAAGAGGAATCGGTCAAACTGGTCAAACTGGGCCTATTACAATATCATAATATCACACGTAGTGGCAATCTATCAATGAAATGTTATTCGTAATGGATTGCTCTTGTCCTTTGGCAATTTGTCCAGCCTCGCAAAGATCTGGAAGGTCTCAGGAATGACAAAACTTGCCAAGAGACAGTGTATTACATTGTATGAATGCATTCCAGAAATGTTCTCTCATGAACCCCATCAAGTTTGTTGGATCACATCTCCTGGTTTGGTTGACCCACTACAGAAGGAAATCCTTCTAAAGCCAAACAACCCTCAACTCTTGTCTGAGCCAACATGCAGAGACACCATGAGGTAGGGGACAGTACGAGTCTTGAGGGAAGTTAGGAAACTCAAGTTTGTACCTACACATACAATAGCCCTGCCTTTTTATTTGTTGCATCACGTAAACATGTTACATTACAGATAGGAGACTATGTAAACACCCTACCCTCTAAATATTTTTCTCACAAGCTTCCCAACAACTTGGCACAAGTCATAATGGTGCATACATTTTGTGATGGTGGAAAAATGATACAGTGGGTGCCATTGCCGCCTCACATCTCCAAGGTCCCTAGTTTGAGCCTGAGCTCAGGTTACACTATTTGCAGAGTTTCCTAATGTGTGCATGGGTTAGCGTTATGTTTTTATGTCTCGGTGGGCGTGGAATGTCCCCTTAAGCAGAGGAACATCTCACAGTTTTGATCTTGTGGGGAAAGATTTAGTTTTGGCAAAGTAATAATTATGTCAATGGAAGGGCCTAACAAGGATAGTTCATGAAAATGTGTTAAGAGGCGTGGTTTGTTAATTATTGTGTCAGCTCTTGACCTCAATATCAAACTTTTTTTGAAGGTAAGTAAAGAAGACAAGCACAAGGATTGCATTTATGTAAAAAAAAAAAAAAAAAACTAATTTTAGAGCAGAAATCTGGGATTTTTTAACTACTTACAGACGTGAGCGTGCATGTACTATATGTGTGTTTTACTTTCATATATGCCTTTGTCTGTGTGTGTGTGTGTGTGTGTGTGTGTGTGTGTGTGTGTGTGGTTAACGTGCGTTAAATGCTCCTGAATTCGATTAGGTAGGATTAGAGTTGTAAACTCTTCGCTCT
>CM042560.1:4115000-4127500 GCA_023630585.1 Cranoglanis bouderius | reverse complement strand
CGGACTGCGTGTTTGTGCATCTATGTGTGTAAACTGTCCATGTGTGTGTGTGTGTGTGTGTGTGTGTGTGTGTGTGTGTGTGTGTGCCTTTGTGGATACAGTTTTATTAGCTGCTGATAACAGGTTGTTAGCTTGTCAGCTCCATTGTATGATAAATTGACACTTATGCCAAGATACATAGCTAAAACACTAATATAAGTGTGATATATATATATATTATGTATTACTAGATACAGTATTAGTAGCATGTAGTTGCAAAATTACTCAATTTTAATGCAACTTGGTCCCAGGTAAGTGCACTCAAATTTGATTGGTCAGAAGGTGTTTTTCGTCAACTGCAGCTCTGACACAGGTTTATAATAATTTTTTAATATAATAAACTTATTCAAAGGGAATTGTAAGACAGACACATAATCTGAGATGAATTATAAATGGGTTATGTTGTTATTTAATAAAGAAAGTATAACAAAGTATAACTGTTGATGTGGTAAATTGAGACGTTTCTTTAACATTTATGGAAGGAGTCTCCAGTGTTAACGCTTTGTAGCGATCTGAGGTAAAGCTGTAACGTTAAGATTTGCTCCACGGAGAAGTCCACGGGATGGTGGACTTTGCGGTTTCTGATATTTTTTTGTTTGTTTGTTTGTTTGTTCGTCTTCCTAACTTCAAGAGAGAGACCAAAAGGAGACTGGCGAGGGAATGACTATTTATAGCTACTATAACCTACGTGATAACCGGGACTAAGCTGTTTTGTGGACATTCTACAACATTAAATGTAACTATATACAGATTTTTTTTAAAAATGGGTTGTTCATGAATAAATTAATGAATTAAACTTAAGAATATGGCGTTTAAGAAAATAATAAAAATATCCAGCACTTTTTTTTTTCATATTTGCCTATATACTACAGTAGATCTTTTAGAAAAGGTATATAGCAGTAAGTTAGAAAGGTATATAGAGCTGAACTTGGCTTTTCATTAAGAAACATGTCATCGCTCCAGGAAACAGCTGGAGGGAAAGCACTGAAAGCTTTTATCCCACTGATTTGAATCCTGTATTGAGCGGAGGGAAGCGCACAGTGTTTGCAGTAGGTGTGTTTGGGAGCGGTGTGAGAGTCCAGGAGTCCAACTGGCCTTTTTTTTCCCCCGATCCTTACATCAGAACGGGCCTGCCCCAATCAATAAGCCTGATTAAACGCCACATCTCCTCCAGCCATCAATATCATATGCTGCGTGTGTATGCGGGACAGCAAATGGCCTCCCAGGATCACGCTGAGGTTTTACTGAAGTGCCATTATCAGCTCTGTATAGTGGATTATATTTTAACAATTTAATTTCTTGCAAAAAATGTAAATTTAGGGTTAGTATAATACTTTCTGCAAGTCTATTTTTTTTTTTTTAAATCTCATTTTAAAATATTTGTCCTGGCTTATTTTGAATTTTAAAAAAAATAAATAAAAAATGACGGACCCTGTTTGAGTAAAACAATTTAATTAATGCATATTTAAAAATGTGTATGCACAAAAAATGCAAGATAAATGAATAAATAAACAAACAAACAAATAATAATGATAAAAAACGCTTTAAGATTTCACCATAAAAAGTGAACACACTGTTATAGGGAGACATTGCTTCCATAAAGCGTATTTGAAACGATAAATTTGACTTTATTTTGGTTTACATAAAAAAATAAAAAAAATCAATATTGTTGAATAATGATGAAATAACAAGCAAGACAATGACTAAAAAGCTTTTTCATGCTTTTTGATTTAAACACTTAAATTTTTTATTTCATTTTATTTCTCTAGGTTTATATAGTCGTTCTATTTTATCTTGGAAATCCAAAGGAAATTCTTGGCAATGAGTGAAGTTGTGTGGATGTGGATTAAAGGGGGGCTTTGGAAACATGGCCCAGTCAGTCGATAGCTCTACTGCATGATCATCGATTGGCATTTGTAATGGTGGGGAGAGTAAAGAGGGCCGCTCGGGCCGAATTATTGTCTGTGTGTATCGCCCGCTGCGCTCCAGTCACCAGGCAAGAGAAGATAAATGAGAGAGGATCCACGCGCAACAAGGCAGCCGTTAGTCTTACCTGAGACTGCCGGAGCTCTGTGACGGACCTCAGTACCGCGAGAGGAAGACCTGGAGAAGGAAAGAGCGATTAAGAGTGGAATCAGTGTTAAATTAATCATCTGACAAGTTCTCTTACTCTCGGGACATGTTATGCCATTCACTAGCTTTGTCCAAGGCATTTATCTCTTTTTCAAAATATATAGAATGTTTGATCATAGCATTACACTCATTTACTCCGGTGATTTAAACCCAAAGTGGGTGTGGCCTAACGAAAAATCTCAACACGAACCCTCTCACTATTCCACCGGAAACACCCAAGGGGTAGAAATGTCAGCATGGTGTGCGTATTCTGCCTCTGACAGTTCCTCAACCTCAGCTACATCACCCCAGTTCATAATAGGTCACGACTAATTTTTCAAATCCCAATCGCATTTGCAATTTTTGTTTATACTTGCATGTGGTATTTTCTGACGGTTCTATGTCCCAAAACATAAACAAACTAGAAGTCTAATTTAAATCACAACGACCCTGACCAGGTATTTAATAAGGTTGAATGAACGAACTTGGCCGTTGTTTGTTCATAACAATGATCACTCACTTCATACCTGACCATTCGTTTGTTGATCCATATGAAAGTAAAAACCTCCGGCACATGTCCAACGTGATCGCAGTCCTGATACGCAACTCTAGTCTAAAGCTCTCTTAATAAATTGAATGGCGCGCCTCAGTTTTGTCTGTATTTGTATCCTTTTAGAATGCATTATCTGTTCATTTTAAATAATGTATTCGTATTCGGTTACATCCCTACAACACATTTTCTGTCCCTCAAACAGGCGCGATTGAGGAGCTGATGTGTCCCTGTGTCACACATGCACACACTCCTCTCGCTGTCTCTTCTGACACAAGGGGTTCCTCTTAGCGAACAGAAACGCATTGATGCGCATTTATGAGGGCGTCACTATCCGCGCTAACATCTGGAATACTCGCGAACAAGCGTGCACTGTGTGCGCCGTTCACACCGCCTTTGTGCCCGCGAATACACGCCTTCCATTCTGCGGCCTGAATGTCACCAATGACTCAATTGAGGCGCCACGCAGATGTGTCGTCCATCAGACTCGCTAGCGGCGCCGCCAGCATTCACCTGGTGGTGTAAATTTCGCTTTTGACTCCGTCTCAGGCGTGCAATTATACCACAAACACAGGCGATGCACAGTCTCGCAAAAAACCGAGAAGGAGCAGGTGTTTCTCAATAGCATCTCCTGCGGCCCACCTCCGATTAAAAAAAAAATCAAAATAGCACATTGATTCGAGAGCAGACGGGAGTGTTTTGCATTGATTGGAGGTATGGTGGGTCTTATTAAAAAGCTGTCGCATCTCCCTGCTCCTTCGCCAGGGCGTCCGCTACTCCACCGAGCCCTGGACTCTATTGATTTATCCTGTTGTTCTTCCATGTCCTCCAAAAAGTGCCGATTCCAGTGCAGCAGTGATAGCCACACGCCAGCTGTAATTTGCGCTAAACGATCGCGGATTCAACGGATCCTGAGTCAATACTGTATCTGGTGTGGGAGCACTAACAGGCGTAAACATTTGGTTTGGGATGAATTATTGGCCGGAAGATATTCCCTGTAGTGCTTAGGGTCAGGGATGAAAGGTGAGGAGAGTAGAGATGTTCAGATGTGTGAAGGCTTTTAAGCAATACCTTTGGAAATTGAGTCTATCGAGAATATTTGGAATTTCGCTATAACTATTTCCTGGTTGTAATCAGTCAATTGCACAGTGACCGTGCTACTGTACACTGACATGGATGAATGTCATTGACAGCCAATAAGAACTGGGCCAAGAGGAAGAAATGTTCAGTCGGCAACAGGGGACGCAAATATTATTGCTTTCTGTTGGGCCTTTAAATTGCCCAAGCTCCCCATGGCCAACTTGATCTCATGATAAATTTGTAGAAAAAGAAACAACCTCTAAATCCACCCCTTTTTCAACTTGAATATGCAAAACCATGGAAGACCATATGACTGGGGCAAGTGTACAAAACAATTTGCTATTGTATTTTAGGGCAGGCACAATGTGAGACATAAGTGTGTGAGGCATTGGGGAACTCTTATAGGTGTAGTTAATGTTTTGGAGCAAAACCGGTCATGTTTGTAAAATCATAATCTCCTTAGTTGCAGTGATCTTGGTCTAACACCAATCCCAATAAGATAATCATGGCATATTCTCAATGTCCCGCCTAACTTCGAGACGCTTATCATTTAGAATATGTCATTTAGAATATGCTCATGAAGTTGGTTTTAAGCACTGCGATTTCATCGGTCTATGCTAATTTGAAAGATTATTACTTGCCATACTGTAGCACGTTTGCCTCACACCTCCAGGGTTGGGGGTTCAATTCCTGTCACCCTGTGTGTGCGGAGTTTGCACTTTCTCCCCGTGCTTCGGGGGTTTCCTCCGGGTACTCCAGTTTCCTCCCCCAGTCCAAAGACATGCATTGTAGGTTGACTGGCATCTCTAAATTGTCTGTTGTGTGTAAATGGGTGTGTGAGTGTGTGTGCGACCCAGCCACTGGGGGTTGGACTCCGGTCCGAAGCCCGGATGGGAGGGTTGCGTCAGGAAGGGCATCCGGCGTGAAACCTGTGCCAAGGCAAGAATCTAAAGCGGACCCTGCGAATCTAGCGCGGGAATAACCCTAAGAAGAAGAAGAAGAAGAAGAAGATTACTTTCCACACTGTATAACCGTGGACAAATTCTCGAACAGTGTGTTCTCCATGTCTGATTACACAATGAAGATCCTCTACCGATAGACCTATGATCAAAGAAAATGACTCTTTCTATTCTGCTTTTGAAGCCCATACATTTCATTTATGTTTTGCTGCTGCCATTACCGGCATATTAGCATAATGATCCCATGAGTTTTTCGTAATCCTATGCTGTCCTCCAATTGTCCTTCATTTTTTCTGACACGGCCAAAACTTTGTTGGCTGTCTTTGGTCACAACGGGACTAAATCACCTGCCAGTCACATTTTGCGCTCTAAGACCACCAATCAAAGAATTCTTTTACGAATATGATTTTCAGGCCAAAAATCATACAATGTAAAGATTCCTTGAACTCCTTCCCAAATATCACCCATCACTCAGTCTTCTTGGCCAAATTGAAAGCACTGGACACAAAAGAGCCAGTGAAAGATTATGGTCATGTTTTCTCTGGGACTGCCTCAAGCTCTCGAAGTCCTCGCCATGAGACCACGAGACATCCTTCATTGAGATGGACGAGGCCGTCATAAAATCACAGACTATGAATTCCCAAATGAAATGTCACGCTGACAGTTTATAGCGGCGCCCATCTTCGGAGCGACTCGTTAGCTCGACTGCTACCTGCTAGGCTCTGACATAAAGACTGACATCCGATGGAGATCGCCTTGAATGAGTGATAATTTATGCACCGTTTAAGTGTGAGCGAGAGTTCATTTTCAAAACCTTTTTTTTTTTTTTTCATGTGTTTTTCTTGACGGATGACACTTTATTCATTTATTCCTAAAGCTTTGTTTGAACAGAGGGTGGAAACTCTGAATATTTCGGCTCAATTTGCTTCATAAACTCTAAAAGACAGATGGCAATTTGCTCGCATTGACACCCAATGACGGGGGAATAGCAGGTTTGTGTCGAGCCGCTTCCCTGTTCCAGAAGATCGACAGAAATGACAGGTGTCCGAACTCGGGTTCGACTCACAGATACACAACAGATCACTTCACAAATTAGCAGTGGGCGGCTCGCCACTGCTGCTTGACTGGATAAAGACGATCACATAGTGCGGTGGTTCAATGTGTACTGACCAGAAAATGTGCAAATACTCTCCCTGATGAAAAGTGCACTCACACTCTTTAGTCGCTGAACAGAGAGAAAGAGATTACGTTTAATGTTGTGGAACGTCCGCAAAACAGGTTCCTGCTATCGGTTACATGATAGCAGCTATAAACAGTCATTCTCTTACCAGCGTCTCTTTTGTTCTATCTTTTAAAGTTAATAAGACAAACAAAATTCAGTTTGTCGTCATGTTACCAAGCAAGTCCTGGAGACTTTCCCAAGGAGGAAAACTTAAAGTTACAGCTTTACCTTTGACACTCCGAAGAGCTGACACTGGAGATTCCTTCCAAAAATATTCAATTAACGTAAATCTCCTCACAGAATAAGCATAAATCTTCTATGTAGCTTCTACGTAGTTATGTTGCCACATACTGTACCTAGCTACATTTCTCAAAAATATAGCCAGCTTAGCTAGGCAGAACTCAAATTGTTAATATAACTTCCCCAACACTGACTACATATTCTTACAAATTCCTTAAATCACAAAATTAATATAAATAAATATATACATAAATCGTTCAAATTCAACACCCATGAGGCGTTCCATGCTTATTTGGATGTTAGTCATGCAGAAGGCTAGACCTCGGATACACCACGGGCTCCTTTTAATTTCGCTCGATATTCTTGCTGGTCCTCGAGACGAGATTGGCAGCCCGTCCCGACTAACTTTAGTGTGTGACAGAGCGAAGCCGTCTCTCCCATGAGCTGAGGAGCAGAGAGAATACACACCACATCAGGAGGAGGAGAGGAGTGAGAAAGAGCAACAAGCGGCTGAGAAGCTGATGGGAATTTTTTTTTCTCGTTATTGTTTGTTTTGGTTTTGTTTTTTTCTTCGAGAAGACTCTTGAGGGAGTCCAAAATACACAGTCCACATCAAATACTCAACCTGGCTATGTCAAGTTTGTCCAGAGAGTACAAGAAGATAACTCAATCACTATAATGTAGACACAAAATGGACCAAACAGACAGAAATACAAAGAGTACTGCAGTGTAATAGTATGAAACAGAATAATAATAATAATAATAATAATAATAATAATAATAATAATAACAATAATGGCAATCAATTTATCAATCAATTTATATCTGATCACTGATCGTAATTATACTCATTGTACAACCCCAATTCCAAAAAAGTTGGGACACTATGTAAAACATAAATAAAAACAGAATGCAATGATTTGCAAATCTCATAAACCCATATGTTATTCACAATAGAACATAGAAAACATATCAAATGTTTAAACTGAGTAAATGTACCACGTTAAGGGAAAAATAAGGTAATTTTGAATTTTGAATGAGATTTGCAAATAATTGCATTCTGTTTTTATTTACATTTTACACAGTGTCCCAACATTTTTTGGAATTGGGGTTGTAAAATCTTCATTGTGTGTTTTTACAGAGTAACTTTTATAATCTCCAAAGCGCTGACTTATTATGAAGTGGATAAATCATACATTTATTAGCTAGCCTACATACCAAAGTGAAAACTACAATGTGCCATGTTTTGGTTGCTCAGAAAGCTAACTGACTAGACTAAAAGTAGCTAATGTACAAGGTTCACTAAAAGATACACTAGACTAAAAAGTTGCTAATGTACGAGGTAGGCTAAAAGCTAAGCTAAAACTATCGTTTATGTAAAAGGTAGGCTACAAGGTACGCTAGGCTAAAAGTTAGCTAACGTAAAAGTTAGGCTAATAGGTAAACCAGGCTAAAAGATAACTAATCTAAAAGGTAAACTTTGCTGAAAGGTAATGTTATATGGTGAGCTAGTTAGCTAGTCAAGTGCATTAATCCAGACTAAAAGAAATGAACATGTATATGATTATTACCATATTATTTAACATCTATTATGAATCATTCAACAACTACAGTGAAACAAATAGGAATAGTATGTAACGATGGGAGTTTTCTATCCATCCATATTCTGTACCACTTATCCTACACAGGGTCGCGTGGAACCTGGAGCCTATCCCAGGGAATTTGGGGCACAAGGCAGGGGACACCCTGGACGGAGGGTGCCAACCCATTGCAGGGCAAAATCACACGCCCATTCACACACAATGGACAATTTGGAAATGCCAATCAGCCTACGATTCATGTCTTTGGATTGGGGAAGGAAACCAGGGTACCCAGAGGAAACCCCCGTAGCACGTGGAGAACATGCAAGCTCCGTGCACACAGGGCGAAGGTGAGATTTGAACCCCCAACCCCAGCGGTGCAAGGCCAATGCTAACCACTAAGCCACCCTGCCCCCCATGGTCTGACATGGATACTCTAAACAATCTGCACCAAGTTCTTGCCTGGAACTGCTGCTGTGATCATAAAGACTGTCCTATGCTTATCCCAGGATTCTTATTCCCAATCTGCTCATGTCTGCACATGTCCGGTGTCACCCAGAAGAGGATGGGTTCCCTTTTGAGTGTCTTCTTTGAGTTTTTCCTCACCACTGTTGCCACTGGTTTGTTCATTAGGGATCTAAATCTACATCCTAATTTCTGTAATTCTGCTTCGTGACAACGTCTATTGTAAAAAGCGCTATACAAATTAAGACAATCCTTTTGTTTCGTAAGTTCAGGTCAGTGCGTGTCGACGTGTCCACTATCCATTGTCTGAAACATGCAGGATGCAGCAGCACCTGTGCCTGCCTGAAGACAGATGCCACCATATTGGAATGATCCACTCGAGTGGTTTTAATGCGGTGAGGTAATGCGAGGATAAACGGTTAAACACGGCGAGCGTGCAGAGCAGACTGCCAATCAGTGCTCGACTTCTCTGCCGTCAAGAAAGTACTAGTGCTCAGCGTGCTGTTGTAACACGTTATTACCCAGTGTTCTCTTACTGAAGTGCTTTGTAATCGGTTTTGTGACACGATATAATATAGTCTCTAAACTAACGCCAAAGTATTAACAAGATATTCAAAATTAATGGAGGCTTTGAGCTAAATCAATGCATAGTATGAATAATTACTATATATAATATATACAATATTGTATTATTTTGAATTGTTGAAGTTTAGCTCCAATCTCAATTCCTGAATAAATTAATAATGAGTTGTCTGCTTTCTGCTATTGCTCTGTTTTTGTTTTTTGTTTTTTTCTTTAATACTCTCGCAAAATTATTATTCACCAGTTTGCGAGGTGTGTTTGTATGTATGACCCTGTGGGATGTTCAGGCCTCGCCGCTTGGCTGGACTCCAGGTTGAGCGTCATGCCCTTTGAGCCCGTGCGCTGGAAGGCAGAGCTAATCATACACATGTTGAAGTGAGCACGTAGCCCCGAGCGAAAGGTAGGAATGAGATTAGGACTTTCATACAGGAGAGGTCTCCATAAATCTCCTGCTTCGGCTGATCTCCCCTAACCTCCCGTCCCTCGCTCTCTGTGCTACTCCTGAGCTGTAATTACTGAGGAAACAGCGGCGGCGTAATGCTCTGTAAACCCGGCGTTATAAACAATTCACCTCTGTAAAATCACTGGATCAACACGGCATTTTACAGCAGCGCAGTGAAACAACACTGGTGTGGACGTACAAGAGGAAACGGACGCAGGCAGGATGTCGAAACACGGCCCTTTACAAGCCCAGTTTACGTTCCTTTGATTGGATTGCGCCTGTAAACAGAAAGCGTTTTGTTTTCGATCCCTTATCTTGGAAAAGATCACTCTCTCTAAAGGAGACGGAAAGAAAAGCAGCATTAAATCCTCCGTTAACAATTGCAGTTATTGTTTTTATTATTTAATATACTTCCAGAGCATATGCACTATATGACCAAAAGTATGTGAACACCTGACCATCACAGCCATATGTCGCTCTTCCCCAAATTGTTATGTAAGTGTAATAATGATGATAACAAAATCAATTCAGAAGTGAAATGATCATCTTTAATTATACTGTACAGTACTGTGCAAAAGTTTTAGGCACCCTATTTTTTTTTTTTTTTTTAGTACAAACTCTGTTATGGGTTTTTTTTTATTTTATGACTTCTACATTATCAAGTCAGTACAAAAACATTTTAGATTCCCAAACATTAGTTTTCTAGCACAAAATGAAATGTTACAGAAAAATGTTTGTATGTCATTAAAGAAAGCAGCGTATTACGTAAGAGACACTTTTCAGACAAAAAAAACACAATGAAGGCTGCTGGGTTTCGCTGCAAAAATAAGAAGCAAGTGAGAAAGTCAAAGTCTCCAGAAGAACTGTGGCTGGTTCTGCAAGATGCTCAATAAAACTTACCAGCTCATTTCCTTATAAAACTGCACTAATTGCACCGGAGACTACTATTTTTATTTTAATTTTTTTGTCACACCAAATATTGACTTTGTTTCATTTACTACTGTTTACTGCTCTTTTATATTTTTTTTTTAAATGTAGAAACATTTAATTTCATTATTTTGAAGGCATCTTTGCTCAACAGCATTTCTTTACATGTGCCTAAAATTTTGCACAGTGCTGCATATCCATATTTTCTTTCATGAAATGTTCAACATGTCAAAGTGCTTTACGTATGAAATATTAATACTTATAATAAAGCACATAATGAAAACTCGCAGTCGTTAATTAAAAAAAAAAAGACATAACAAAAAAAAAAAAATCATAAAAAAGTGAACTAAAATACTCCAGAACTATGATTTTAAACCATACAGAGCCTTACGTATCTGGCGTTCCCTGAAACACGTTGAGGAGTGATTATAGGAGCCGAGTTGCTCGGTTTGCCTCAAAATGTTCAGGGTGGGTTATACTGCTTCAAGAGATCAGCGTGTCATGAAAAGAACAGGAGCCTTTCAGGAAGTTCACCTTCTCCCAACTTCCTCCTGCATTTCTAACTACACCTTTAAATACTGTGTTGTTTGTTTTCATCCTTCATCCTTCATCTTGCTTTCAGTCGATAATGATATTCGGTAATTATATCACTATATCATCATATCATCAAGTTTTCATGAACGCTTTTATAGTGTATTCAGCCTTTTGGACCCTACTGTATATCTTTTCCCTTGCTCACTCATATAAAAAGTGTATATATTGTATATATGTGTGTGTGTGTGTGTGTGAGGTTTATACATCCTGCGGTGTAAGCAGAGCAGCGGTGGCTCCCGTAGGAAGATTTCCCATCGGCCTCCCTCTGAGTAAAAAACACAGAGGACGGCGCACACAGCTCAAACTAATGAACCCGATCAGAAGCAGGTCACAGTGGAGACAGATGGAGAGGAGTGGAGAGAGAGAGAGAGAGAGAGAGAGAGAGAGAGAGAGAGAGAGAGAGAGAGAGAGAGAGAGAGAGAGAGAGAGAGAGAGAGGAAGGAACGCCCTGAGTATTTACTATTAGCGATGAGGCCTGAAATCTAGATAGTTGTCAGCTTTAGATCTCCACAGGAATGAGTGGATCGCCGCTGATCACTCGGTTCCTTCAGTGATGCACGCACAGATCCTGATGGAGCTTGGCAGAGAGAAAAAATGGTGTTCGCTATTTACTCTACACTGTGTGTGTGTGTGTGTGTGTGTGTGTGTGTGTGTGTGTGCTTGCAAGAGCTGAAAATTCTGTACATTAGTGATAAGAAGACAGAAAACATGTAAGCAGTTCAGCAGACTTAGTATCAGTGTCAGTGGGTTGGCGCAGTGGTACAGCTATGGTTATTATTACGGTGTCATACTAGGAAGCAGAAGGTTCTAGAAGGTTCGAGAACCTTCCATAAGGTACTGTTAGGCCCTTAAAACAGAAGTGAACTCACCCCAAGTTTTCAAATTCAGTTCTTTGCTTCTTTACTTTGGCAGTGGAGCTACAGTCTGAGGACGATGGAAGACTTCAGGAAGTGCTGTTATAGGAAAATAATCAACGGTAAGATGGAGTAAGCCATAAGCAGAGTTACTGATACCAACCTGAAGTTGATTATTGTCCAAGTTGTTATTAAGTCGCGAAGTGTTTTTTATTCCTCTTGAATCATAGCAGTGTACCATTGAGAACAACACGCTGCTTTTTTTTCTCCATTTATATTTACATCTAATGTAAGGTAACTTCATTTTCAAGCTCCTCCATGTTCCTAGGTGAATTTGATGCGCTGTAGTGGCATACCCATCACACAGTTTGCATTACTTTTGCTATTTTGCGGCGTATTGAGAACGCAGAGCAGATACCAATCCAGGAACTGTGTAGTACTTGTTCAGAAAAACTCTTTCATTCCTTAAAAGGTTCTGAAAATTTATGTATAGATGCTGATTAACTTGAGGACCAGCAAAAGGATCAAACAAGTGATTTTGTAGTGTGTGTGTGTGTGTGTGTGTGTGTGTGTGTGTGTGTTTGTGTGTGTTGTCCTCTGTGTCGTTTCCATACGCAGCTGTGATGAAGACGCGCAGCACAAGCACAGTGCTGTCTTTTTTCTAATTGACAAAGACGTGCTTGTACCACACTGTCTCTGCGGCCCTCCTCCACGCTGTAACATCGTCTCTGTGTGTGTTTTCCAGCTCCGAAAAGTGTGTGTGTGTGTTTGTGTGTGTGTTGGGGGGTGGGGGTTCTGGGTTCCCTGGGTGAAGCAGGGCTAAATGAAGATATTTGTTTCCACTCAGGTAGCGT
>CM042560.1:4102500-4112500 GCA_023630585.1 Cranoglanis bouderius | reverse complement strand
TCACACATGACAGGAAGCCAACATATCAGCCAACCCACAGAGTGTATGACCAGCTTGCACACGTGCACACTCACCGTCCACTTTAACAGGAGCACCTTTACACTTTCTCCTTCATGCAATCATGTGGCAGCAGCGCAATGCATGAAGTCATGGAGATACAGGTCAAGAGCTTCAGTTAATGTTCACATCAAACATGAGGAATGAGGAAAAAAATGTGATCTCGTGGTCGTTGGATGGAATATTTCAGAAGGTGTTGATCACTTGGGATTTTCAGATACAGCAAACAACATCAGGCAGTTCTGCCGGTGGAAACGTAAGAGGTCGGAGAATGTCCAGACTGCTGCGAGCTGACAGGAAGGCTATGGTAAGTCATATAGCCACGCCTTACAACCGTGTTGAGCTGAAAAGCATCTTATTACTGTACATATTCGGTTAAATGCAAATTAAATCAATAAACAGACAGTCAGTGGTATCGGAATGAAATCTTTAAACTCCTTTTTCACTTATGTTTAGGAAATCTGTAGTTTTCAGAACTATATATACACCAATCAGTCCTAACATTAAAACCACTGACAGGTGACGTGAGTAACATTGATTATCTCGTTACAATGCACCTGTCAAGGGGTGGGATATATTAGGCAGCAAGTGAACAGTCAGTTCCCGATGTTGATGTGTTGGAAGCAGGAAAAATGGGCAAGCGTAAGGATCTGAGCGACTTTGACAAGGGCCAAATTGTGTTGACTAAACGATTGGGTCAGAGGTCGACAGGGTCATGGGCGCCAGGATGCACTACGGGAAGAAGCTGGCGGAGGCAGTGTGATGCTCTGGGCGTATGCAAAAATTGTCTGAGGAATATGACAAAGAGTTCAAGGTGTTGACTCGTCCTCCAAATTCCCCAGATCTCAATCCGATCAAGCGTCTGTGGGATGTGCTGGACAAACAAGTCCGATCCACGGAGGCCCCGCCTCGCAACTTACAGGACTTAAAGGATCTGCTGCTAACGACTTGGTGCCAGATACCACAGCACACCTTCAGAGGTCTTGTGGAGTCCACGCCTCGACGGGTCAGAACCCAGGACCTACACAATATTAGGCAGGTGGTTTTAATGTTATGGCTGTTCGGTGTATATAGTAGAAAATATAAAATATTTCACCATTTCAAAGGTTTTCACATATAGTTGCACCTCAGTGTGCGTGACGCGTCTAAGTGCTTAAGAAAAACATCTAACTGTAAAAGGTACACCGGTGTAAAGACATAATCATTAACCATTTGAATTCATTATCACACATCCAGTTTCACATGGTTTTTTTTTTTTTTCCAGTTCATAATTACTGTAAAGAATCTCGCATGACACACGGAGAAGCAATTACAGAGCAAAAGAAAGCAATGCGTATTTAAAGCTGTCGCGACGTGGACAGATTTCCATGGACTCCTGACGTTAAGGGAGAGTTTTTGAAGCGCTCCACCTGCCTAAGTTCTCGCACAAAGAGACAAGCGGAGGTGTGAAGAGACGCAGGAACAGACCTGCCAAACGGAGGAGTGGAGCTCACCCCTCTCTCATCCCTCTCTTCACACCTTCACGCACTCAGGGAAGCCAGGAGGAGAGGAGAGGTGCAGAAGAAAAAAGACTTCCTAATTGAGCAGGGAGGATGCACCACGTAGGCTAAATATAGTGTCACGCTAACTTATAGAACAGACAGCTGTTTGCTCTCAGAGCATGTGTAGGCAGGTTATTGTGTGTGTGTGTGTGTGTGTGTGTGTGTGTGTGTACGTGTGTGTGTGTGTGGATAAGAAAACCTGGAGCTGTGCACTTTGTTAAGGTGTTATTTTAAGGGTTGTCATGTGAAAAAGATTTGCGCTGTGTCTTGTCATGGGTGTCGTGTCAACGGTTTGAAGCCATGGTTCGTTAACAGCAATGTGTGTCCTGTGTGTGTGTGTGTGTGTGTGTGTGTGTGTGTGTGTGTGTGTGTGTGTGTTGCTTGAGATTTTATGCCATGTGTGCTCTTCATGGGAATAAATAAATAAATAAATATGTGAAAATGATTTGCATGAGTGTTTTGAATCAAATTTTTGTACAAAAATAATACAAAATCGAACTTTGACCCCTGTGTACTCTTTATAAATAAATACATACATACATACATACAGGGTAAACTTGCATTGTTGTCATGAGCGTATCAACGGTTTAAATCTTTAAACGTTTTTTTTATTTTATTTATTTCTTATTTTTTTAGATTTTTTAAAACATTTTTTAACCTTTATGTGCTCTTCAGAGAAATCAATTTGTTAATAATTTCATTAATCAATAAATCTACTATTTTAATTAGTTAATTGATGTTGACTAGAATACTCAACATCATTTTGAATGTTCCTGTGCTTTACTCAGTGTATCTAATATGAAAAAAATAAAAATAAATGTTTTAAACCACAATATATATAGTAGATTACATTTTCATCATGTTCAAGTGTTAAAATTTGCTTTAAAAAAAAAAACAAAAAAACATCCATCAGGAGAGTCCCCAAAGGGACAGCTGAAAAAAAAACAGTACAAACTCCTCAAGGACTTTAGTCAGAGGAGTGATTTTAATTTTTGTACAAACTCTAATGTAAATTTGTAACCATTTACACGACTTAAATTGTCTGAAGGGTTACACAGGTAAGTTGGGGTTAGGGGCGGGGTTATTAGTCAAAACATGTTTTTTTTACGACTTGATTCGTAGGAAAGTGGACAAAATCCAACCAAAATGCCGTCCATCGTTTGAATCTACGCAAATTTGTCTTCGCATCCGTTTTTAGGGGTGTGACGGAAAAAAAAGTCACGTTAATCAGTCCATACAGAGTTTTTTTTTTTTTTTTTTTTTTGTGATTATTGTGGTCAAAAATGCTTCCTTTTGCTGCGGCCTTTTTAAAAATTTGCGAATCAACTTGCAGAGTTTTTTGCTTTTTTTTTTTTTTTTTTTTTTTTTTCCAGAAAACTATTTGATTCGCACAAAATAGTCTTGCACGGTCTTTCGCAGTGATGTTTGTTGGTAAATGAGACCTTTTTAGCCGTACTCATGTCCGACGTACATGAATCGGAGAGGGATTTGTCTGAATGCGTGTTGTGATGGCGTCACGTGAAGCGTCTTGGCCCAAACCTGCGGGAAAAATCGTTGTAATTTTGAAAAATTTCAAGCTCCTCTGAATATTGCGGAGTTCGCTTGATTTTGCGTTAATTTCTGCGATCGTAAAATCGCAAAATCCTGGAGTGACTGGTTAAGTTAAAAGATATTGTCTTTTAGTCTTAAAGGTTTGTATTAGTTAGAAAGAAATGTGACAGGCCTACAGGGTTTTGTGTCACCTATTTAGCAGACATTTTTATGCAGCCAATTTCGAAAAGAAAAAAAAAAAAAAAAGATAAGATACCTAGAACACGCGTCGTTAAAGTAAAGAATGACGGACAATCCTGATGGGACAACCGTAAAAATGTAAGAGGATCCATTGAAGCAAATTTAAATAGAAACTTTTTTGTTTGTTTGTATTTACCTGGAAAAGGCATCATGTCTTCAAGACTCTCTGACCATGCTGTAAACTCCAAGTAAACTCCATTAAATGAAACCATTTTTTTTCTTTTTGACAAGTTGATTTTAGCGGTTAGTGGTTTTCTGTGGGATTATTCCATTTAGGAATAAGTGTGCCAAGGCAGAAAGAAAAGTTTAGAGAACCTAGAGGATGAAATCCTTCAAGACATCTGCATGGTGATCTGGGAACGCCCTTCACGTGGTGTTGTTTTGACATTTTCTACTATGTATAGTTCTGAAAATGAAAGACTTTGCTGAACTGAAAATATTTTTTTTTTCTCTGAACCACTGGTAAAGCTGTAGTATTTTAAAGTCTGGCTACCTCCAAAAGAGACAAACATTTTACTCCAGTTCCACTTGAAAGACGGCCCACCTACAGTCCCCTCCGAAACTATTGGAACAGCAAGGCCAATTCATTTGTTCTATACGCCAAAGACATTTGGGATGAGACGAGATGTTTAGGATTTCAGCTTTTATTTCCTGGTGTTTACATATAGATGTATTAAACAACATAAAACATACAGCCTTTTGTATCAGACCAGCCAATTTTTAGGTGAACAAAAATATAGGAACTTGGAAGTGAATTAAAGTGAATAACACAATATTTGGTGTACCAGCAACCAGACATGGAACAGGTCGGCCAAGGAAAACAACAGCAGTGGATGACAGAAACATTGCGAGAGCTTTGAAGAAACCAGTCGCGTGTTCCAATATTTTTGATCACTTGAAATAATGAGTGGGCAGAAATAAAATTTTAATAAGATTTTTTAGCTTCTTTTGCCAGAATTCAGCCACACGCACAGTATATTTCAACCTTAAGGACCACTGTTGATAGTTTTTCAATTCGGCAACAAAACTACTTCACATACTGTTATTTTCTGAGAATTGAGATGAAGATACAACAACAAATGCTACTATTATATGGGAATAAAATTGAAATAGATGGTCTGGGTCAATACATAAAGGGTCCATTGCTAAGTAGTAAACAGAACAACAAGGTCAAAGACCTTGTTGCTGTAAATATATAAGACCCCTGGTGTCTGTCTTTGTACTCGATACTGTGTACTTTCTCTTCTTCCTCCAGCAGAACCATAAAGGACGGCTGAAAAATCCTCCCCTCGCTCAGCGCTACAAAAGATGGACTTATCAGCTTAGGGGAAGTATCGATTCTCTTAAAGTCAAACAAGGCTTCCATACCTACGTGAAGTTTTTCATCCTCTCCCTCCACCTAGGCTGAAGTCGCTCCACTCTGATGTAAGCTTTGTCTTCTCCAGTCTCCTGCCGAGATCCGTGTTTTAAAAACGCGCCGCGCCACTTTGAAATGCAGCGATCTGACGCTTGCTCCGGGCGCATGAACACTTTGAAGAATTTATTTACCCCATTAAAAGAGAGAAAAATAAAATCAATGGCGACAGTCGGGAGAGGAGGCAGAGGCTCGGACAAGAAAAGACGGAAAGGGAAAGCGCAAAGATCTCCATGGTTTCACACACATCATTCGACTACACAACAAGTTTGCGCCTTTGTTGGTTCAAAAGCTCACAGATCCTACAGCGGGTAGAGCCATCAGGCATCTCACGACGACACGCAACACAACACTCATTTTTCTTTTATTAGATACCATGTCCACCTGTATCTTTCTCCATTTTCATCAAATTATATCAGGTAAATACCAATTTTAGAAGAATACTGGAACGATTTTCTAGCGCAGTCTAATCTCTATTTGATCTCTGATTACCATAGTCATTTTTTCACTGACTCCAAGTTACCTATTTTGTAGATCGTAGTTTTTAGATCCACATTTCTGTTGATTAGATTCCCTGTCTCCACCTTTCCTGGTTTCTAGATTCCCTGATGCAATGTTTCCTGGCTTTTAGATTCACAGACTCTTGTGTTTCCTGGTTCCTCAATTCCTTGACTCCATGTTTGCTGGTTTCGTGATTCCCTGACTCACAGGCTGCGTCCAAATATCCCTACTACCCTACTATGCAGTAGGTGAAAAGCAGTACGGCAAATGAGTAGTATGTCCGAATTCTCAGTATTCATAAGACAGTAAACACACGGATGGCGTACTGCTTCCGCCGAGATTCTGCAGTATGGAACTGCGCGATCCCATAAGGCAACAGGACTGACACATGACAATGCTAACATGGTGGATGTAGTACGTCTGGATTGTATTCATGCTTACCGCTTATACTGATCAGTACACACTGTATCAATGGCCGAGCAGCAGGTACTGATTCGAATGCAGTAGGTACTGTCACAGTACACGATTTCAGATGCAGCCATTGTTTCCTGGCTTCCAGATTACCTGACGCAGTGTTTCCTGGTTTCTAGACTCTAGATTCTCTTACTTCATGTTCATTGCTTTCTAGACTCCCTGAATCCATGTATCCTGGTTTCCAGATTTTAGTTTCGAGATTCTTCACATTTCCTGGTTTCTGCATTCCCAAACTCCATGTTTCCTGCTTTCTAGATTCCCTAACTTTGACTCTCTCTCTTAGAGTAGCAGTAGTGCGAGATACACTCTAGTGCGAGATACACTCTAGTGTTCACTTTAGAAATTTTGGGAGTCTCCAGGCATATTTTGCCCTAATGAGCATGGTTCTAGTCATTAGTGTGTGTGTGTGTGTGTGTGTGTGTGTGTGTGTGTGTGTGTGTGTGTGTGTGTGTGTGTGTGTGTGTGTGTGTACCAGTGTTGTGTGCGAATGCCAGCTTGGTGTCATTGGGGATATCCACCACTGCTAAATGGGCAAGAGGCTGAGACTCCACCAATTCCCCAAACATCAGAGAGAGAGACAGAGAGAGAGACAGAGAGAGAGAGAGAGAGAGAGAGAAATGAGGAGGAGGAGGAAGAAGACGAAACTCCATGCCGAGGGTGTTGGCTGAAGTGAGGGGAAGAGAGAAACTTCAGAGAGTCAGGGCATCCTTTTAGCCTCCACAGATGAACTAACAGGTGGTGTGTGTGTGTGTGTGTGTGTGTGTGTGTGTGTGTGTGTGTGTGTGTGTGTGTGTGTGTGTGTGTGTGTGTGTGTGTGTATGAGAGACAGGGTGGCCAAGAGGTAGAGCCCATGCTTGTGATCATGCTCCAAACTGGCACTCTCCCTATCAACCACAGAGAGTGCAGATGTTGCCCACTTCCTTTCTCCAGCATGGCCTTCAGCTTTCCCTGCTCACACGTCCCCTCCTCTCACTCTGAATGTGTCTGTGTGTGTGTGTGTGTGTGTGTGTGTGTGTGTGTGTGTGTGTGTGTGTGTGTGTGTGTGTGTGTGTGTGTGTGTGTGTGTGTGTGTGTTTGTATGTGTGTGTGTGTGTGTGTGTGTGTGTGTGTGTGTGTGCTCTCATTAAAGTGAAACAGTTTAGCCAAAAATGATATTTACTCAGTTTCCCCCCTTTACGCCAAATATACTCAATGATACATTTGGTATCTAAAGTCTGACACGTTAGTTGTGTAGCTAACAACTAAGTGACGTTCATAGCCACCAGTTTAGCATTGTGCTAACTCCAGGCCTAAATCATCACAGACTTGACCCAAAAAAAAGGATGAAAAACTTCACGTAGGTATGGAAGCCTTGTTTGACTTTAAGAGAATCGATACTTCCCCTAAGCTGGCTTGGCTGAGTAACTTTTTTTTTTTTTTGTAGAGCATATTTAAAGACAACAAACATCAGTGAATCAGATCTAATAATTCTAAACAATGAAATAAAATGAAATAACACAAACAAAGATAAGGAAATAAATCAATGAATAAATAAAACTATTTTTAAAAAGATGAAAAGATGAAAAAACAGGAGAAAAACAAGAGACTTAATACAACATTGGGTTTCGATTCTGTCTATTAATGGCACTAAATTTGGATATTTCATTTATTTGTTTGTTTGTGTATTATTTATTTATTTAAATGTATAATTTCATCAAACGTTATTTATTTCTTATTTATTTTATATATTATTGCGTACTGACTGACTTTAAAAATACAAGTCGGATATAGTTTCATTTTCGGCTCCGGTGTATTAAATTACGTTTTACATTTTAAATTTCAATTTTATAATTGTATAATTTTACAGCAATACAAGATTCTATCACATCTAAAGTATAAGGCTCTGAACTGACCTTTTGCTTGAGCTTCTTTTTCTTTGTGTGATAAAAACACAATTTTAACGTTTCATTATAATAACAACTGAAGGGATGTTTTGAAATAAAATCTTGTTCTCTGTTTGATTTGTTTCAAAGAATTTCAATACGTAACAGTACTTAATCGTTTCCTATAAAATATTTTTTGTGGTCCAATTTTTGGACGGTTAAACCACATTGACTTTTTTTTTTTTTTAAACCTTTTAATAATGTTAATTATTAAATTAAATGTTAATTAAAAGTTTCAAACACGTCCTTGAAAGATGAGATGCATTATAGTGATTATTCTGAAATAGATTGAAATTGTTTAGGTTATAAGCTTTCCTTACTTGGTAGCTACATTAGACTCATAGCTTCAGTACATACTGTAACTACAGAACCAATTTTGACTACATTTGAGCTAATTAAACTATGTAAATATATACATTTTTGAGTAAACTATTTCTTTAATGCTGTGTTCTAATGAAGTTTGAGGAGTTTTTTTTTTCCCCCCTCTCTCACTCTTCTCTTTGTTACTGTGAATCGAACAGTCGGCCATGCAGGTGGCTTTCCATCGTCCAACTCTGAGATCTCATCACAATGTACGCTACTGAGAGTCTCACACTCACACACCGACAGACTTGTGTGTGTTTGTGTTTGTGTTTGTGTGTGTGTGTGTGTGTGTGTGTGTGTGCGCGTGCACTCCTCTCCTGCCGTGACTGTCTGGCTCCCATAAAAACAGAAACAAAAACAACCCGCCATTATAAAAAAAAAATTGGATACTTTTTTGTCAACGTCTTGTTTTCTCCGTTTTTGGCGAGGCCTGGACTACGCGCATGATCTTGTTTCGAATGTTAACTACTAATTTTGTCACTGCTCCCTTCTGATTGAACCGTTTGCAGGATGGTGCGTTGCCAAAAAATATGAAAAGTGCACACAAACACACAAACTACCTCAACTCAGCAACAAATCAAACACACACACACACACACACACACACACACAAACACACACACAAACACACACAGAGAGAGCACACATCCTGAAGACTTTTACTTGTCAGATAACTTAGTTACACCTTTTAACTCTGAATGTTACAAAGAGCTGACAGTGAAGACTCCTTTCAAAAATGATACATAAATAGCTCCTTACAAAAAATGTCACAATATCAATAATAAGAATAATTAAAATTAATTAATAAGAAAAAAAACACACACACACACATTTTAAGATCCTTTTAAGACCATAAATTTTTGTTTGACATGACATGTTGTAATTTGATAATTCGAGAGAAAAGTCATAAACTACAATGGATATAAAAGTCTACACACACAAAAAAAAAAAAAAAAATGAAACAAAGATAAATCATGTCTGAATCTTTTCTACCTTTATTGTGAAATTTGAACTTATTAATTACAGTGAAAAACAATAAGAATTATTTTGGGGGGGGGGGGGAGATAAATAAAAAGTGTACAATAACCCGGGTGCATAAGTGTGCACACCCCTAAACTAATACCTAATCGAAGCAGCTTTAGATTTTATCACAGCTTTCATTCTTTTTGGGTAAGAGTCGATCAGTTTGGAGCATCCTGACTTTATGACAATATTTTGCCATTCGTCCTTGCGAAAGCATTCTAACTCTGTCAGATTGGCTGGGTATCGCCTGTGCACAACCCTCTTCAGGTCACCCCACAGATTTTTGATTGGATTTAGGTCTGGACTCCAAAACCTTGAACTTGTTTCGGTGAAGCCATTCCTTTGTTGATCTGGAGGTTTGCTTCGGGTTGTTTTCATGCTGAAAGTTGAAATTCCTCTTCATCTTAAGTGTTTAAGCAGAAGCCTTAAGGTTTCGCACCAAAATTGACTGGTATTTGGAGCGATTCATTATTCCCTCCACCCTGGTTAAAGCCCCAGTTCCAACTGAAAAGAACAGCACCAAGGTATGATGCTGCCACCAGCATGCTTCCCTGTGGGGATGGTGTTCTTTTGGTGATGTGCTGTGTTTGTTTTTGGGGGTTTTTTTGTGCAAAACATATCTTTTGGTATTACGGCAAAAAGCTCAATAACACATTATTCCACATTGTTTTGGGAGATTGGATGTATTTTGTATTTTTTATTTTTTGGTTAAAAAATGCTTCCGTCTTGCCACCCTACCCCATAGCCCTGACATATGAAGAATTCGGGAGATGTAGGGAGCAACCAGTACTTGCCAGAAATCCATAATATTATGAGAAAGTCACAATATTTTGAGAAAATAAAAGTCGTAATATTTCGAGAAAAAGTAATATCATGAGATAATCATTTATTTTAGTTTTTTTTTAAACAGTGGC
>CM042560.1:4060000-4095000 GCA_023630585.1 Cranoglanis bouderius | reverse complement strand
GACTTTAGCAGGCTGGCTAGTTTCTTAACACTGAGTGCTGCTTAGTAACATTAGCTGTTAGCTGAATTAGCTGGTCGTTAGCGTCAAAAGAACACCACTACAAGACTACTAAAAATGAGGTAAATGTTAAGTGAGTTTTGCTTCCCCTGATTCGTTTCTTTTCTCCTGGAAGACTGAATTGTGTGTTTAATGTCCGCTCAGGTGAAGTGTGTGTCGAAACACAGAAGCTTTTTTGTGTTTCTTTATGTCCATGTTGCCATTATTGTTTCGGGCTCGGACCTGTGCTAGCTGAGGTAAACCGGAGTGGAGCTCTAATTTAACTCCTGTGTAGTATCGATCTGCTGCAGACTCAGGGGAACACAGCACTTCTACTGCTAAACACACACACACACACACACACACACACACAGAATTTTACACGTTTGTCATGGTGTGATGAAACACCTTTAAAGTCGAGCACTGGGACAACTCCAGCCCCGGACCTGGAGGACCACAGAGAGTGAGACAGAGAGACAGACAGAAAGGTGGGAGGCGGTCTGTGGGGTGTCAGCCCTAAATGCTGAATCAGCATGAAGTGTGAGGAGGTCAAATGAGTGTGTGTGTGTGTGTGTGTGTGTGTGTGTGTGTGTGTGTGTGTGTGTGTGTGTGTGTGTGTGTGTGTGTGATACCTGCGATGAGAACAATATGGATTCCTGTCTCCAAGACAAATTGATCTGAGATGCGTAGGAGGACCTGAGCCTGAGCAGGAAATCAGTTTAGCCGATCATGCTCGAAACACAGAGACAGAGGGAGAGATAATATGTTTTCTGAGAAACAAGAGAACATTTTAACCATTTAAACATCATCTAGGGTCCAAAATTAAAAATGTGATATTTGTACAAATACACACAAACACAACGAGGCTGTGCGATCAGTCTAGAAGTTGCATTTGAATTAGATTTCATTTTAATTTGCAACCAACATGAGTTAATTAGACATTTGTAAAGCATAAGCATATTTACATCTAGACGTGTTAAACAACATAAAACAGAGAACCTTTTGTATCAGACCACCAAATCTTTAGGTGAGCAAAAATACTGGAACATGGGACCGATAGATGTTTCTTGCTATCTTGGTTTTAGCCTTCAGTTTCACCTGTGAAGACTGCATTTGTTGTTAAAAAGGATAAGCCAACATGAAGATCAGAGAGGTGTCTATGGGAGAAAAGCAAACCCTTTTGAAGCTGAGAAAAGAGGGGAAAATAAATCAGAGGCATTGCACAAACATTGGACTGTATATTTCATTAATTTGTATTTTTATTGTGTTTTTTGTGTTTCTTTTTTGTTTTGTTTTTAGATTGTTGTTTTGTTGTTGCAGAATGTTAGAACAGAGAAGCATGGAATGAGTAAGGAATAAACCGCTTGGGGGCATTTTGTTATAAGAAAATAATTAAGACAGGGTGGTGCGATGCAAAGTTATCACCTCAAATTTGATTCTTTTCCAATAACAGCATGTCCTGAGGTGTTTTATTCCCCTTATGCCATTTTTTATTAATTAAATTATGACAGTTGTTATCTGTTTATAGTTACATTTAATGTTGTGGAACGTCCACAAAACAAGTTAGTCCCTGTTAGTGCTTACATTATATGAACAGCTGTAAACAGTCAGTGTATCACCAGCCTCTCTTTTTTCTCTCGTGAAACTAATGAGACAAAAAACACAGCTTGTGAGATTGTCAGGAAACCGCAAGACGCTCGTATAATACGTATAAACGTATAATAATCATCATCATCATTATCGTCATCACTAGTTTAATGATTAGTACTTAGTATTAGTGATATATTAGTGATCATCATATTATATGTATGTATATAAACGTATAGTAATAATAATAAACATAATCATCATCATCATCATCATCATCATCACTAGTTTTGAATTCCCAGAAGAAAATACAAAGTGTTTACAAGAATCAGAAAGTGATGAGGGGATGAAAGAAAGAGAGAAAGAAAGAAAGAAAGAAAG
Source organism: Cranoglanis bouderius (assembly GCA_023630585.1). Taxonomy (NCBI): domain Eukaryota; kingdom Metazoa; phylum Chordata; class Actinopteri; order Siluriformes; family Cranoglanididae; genus Cranoglanis; species Cranoglanis bouderius. Next base: position 4,092,996 of record CM042560.1, on the reverse strand, counting down.
AAAGAAAGAAAGAAAGAAAGAAAGAAAGAAAGAAAGAAAGAAAGAAAGAAAGAGATGAAGTGTAATAAAAAAATGAAGTGAAAGAAGGAAAGCATGAAAGTACAAAAGAAAGAAATGAAGAAGAAAAAAGAATCATATAGTGAAAGAAAGAAAGATATGAAGATATTAAGTGAAATAAACTGAAATAAATGGACGAAAGAAAGAAAGTGAAAGCAAGAAAGAAAAAATAAAAGAAAGAAATACATCTACAGAAATAAAGTGAAATAAAAAAAAAACTAAAAGAAAGAAAGAAAGAACTAAAGAAATGAACTATAAATGAACTAGTGTCAGAAAGACGGACAGGAAAAGGAAGAGATGCAGAAAGAGCGAGAAATTGTGAAGAAAACAAAACAAGAGGAAAAAGAGAAAGAAAGAATAAAACATATGCAACAGCTTGTACAGCTCGTGAGGTTACCAAGAAACCCTGAAGCTAGAAAACTGACTGTTGCAAAGCACTGACACTGGAGACTCCTTCCAAATATGATATATGTTGAGTGTCAGTTATACAAGTCCCTGAGAATTAGTTGTTACTACGGAGATGAAATCGTATCCGAAAGCGCGCATTGATATCACCCTGTGATTTGCCTTGCAGCCGGAACTATGGCTGTTAGAGAAAATTCATCAGCACCTTCCGACCAATCAGAATCGAGAATTCAGCAGCGCTGTTGTATAAGAATCTTTAATGAAATTAAAACATAATATGTCTTCAGATAAAATAAAAGACAGATATCGCCTGTATATAATGTAGTATAACAGAATTGGTACTATGTAGTGCGTTATTTGTCAGCCACAGAAAAAGAATGAGTGTTAATAGTTGACAACTTATCATTTTTCATATTTATTTTGGGAAATGTATGCAAAATGTACAAATAAATATGGAGAATTAAGCTACACCAGAAATAAAAACATCTATATATAGATTTGTTTCCCTCTGAAAATTCGATTATTATTCAAACTGGGAAATTTCTGGGAACTGTTTCAGTTCGAACAGTCCACACACACACACACACACACACACACACACACACACACACACCACTGCTCGGCAGGTTTCGGTGTGTTTGTTAGACGGCGCGTGTTGCAGCAGTAGGAACCGTCGATCGCCGGCTGCTCGTTCTCGGGGAACGCTGAGCTCGCAACACCTGTTCCCGCCAGCCGACCGGCCGGTGCGTTCAGGCGGGGGATTACGGTGGGCATCACAAGCAACGGGGCTGCACTGCCAACACCCTGGCAGGGGGGTGAGGTTCAGGGGCGAGGGTCACATGCTCGCTGTGTTAGGGTTAAACACTCATTTTGGGCTGGAACGGAGGGGACAGCGAAGACACGCTGAGAACTAGTCTGGACTGGGGGAAGAGGGACGCTGCCGCTCCACATGCTTCCTGTTTCCAGGTTATGAGCACGTTTGGAGCTGGCAGAGTATGCATGTGTGTGTGAGGGTGTGTGTGTTATATAACGGACCTGTACAGCCAAATCGCAGGACTCTGTGTGACAGAGATAGAGGCGAAAACAGTGTTCATCATATTTAGTGGTGCACTGGTGGCCTCTCTGCCAGACAAGTACGGAAGCCCTTTCTTCTTCACACACACACACACACACACACACACACACACACACACACACACCTCTGGTGTGCTGTCCTTTCTGTGATACACAGCATAAAATGGCCGCCAGCATTGTTCTTTATAATGTCACCTTCAACATCATGAGGCTTGTCATAGACTGGCACCTGTCAGTGTGTGTGTGTGTGTGTGTGTGTGTGTGTGTGTGTGTGTGTGTATGTATTGCTTGATTTACTCAAAGAGACAGATGAATGTGAGGATCCTGAGGTAACACTAGTGGCACTGAGCTCCCACACGCACCACAAAAAAAAAAAAATCAATGCCAAACTCCAGCTGTGGTGATACATCATCACCATGATTTAAAAAAAAAAACTTAAATAGTTACAACATAAACATCATGCTAGATGAGTTTAGGTAATAGACGCCACAAATGTCGCACAAAGAAACACATCCGGTAATCTCCTGATAAACTATTAAAGCTTAATACCTACTTAATATCATCCATCCATCCATCCATCCATCCATCCATTTTCCATACAGCTTATCCTACACAGGGTCACAGGGGAACCTGGAGCCTATCCCAGGGGACTCAGGGCACACAAGGGGGACGGGGTGCCAACCCATCGCAGGGCACAATCGCACACACATTCACACACTACAGACAATTTGGAAATGCCAATCAGCCTACAACGCATGTCTTTGGACTGGGGGAGGAAACCGGAGTATTCGGAGGAAACCCCCGAAGCACGGAGAGAACACGCAAACTGGTGGGATCACCCAGTGATGTGAGGCAAATGTGGTAACCACTACTAAATATCACATTAGTAAAATGTAAGAAATAAATAAATGACTAAGTGCCAGAGTTGATGAAATAAAAAAAATAATAAATAATAAAGGAAGGTGGAATATAATGTATTTTTCATTTATCTTATACCACAGCGCTGTTGATTTTGATAGGTTAGATGGTGTTGATTCATTTTCTGTAACAGCAAAAACCCCAGGACTTTCTGGTAACATGACAAGCTTAAGGTTGTTTTTTTTTTTTTGTCTTATAACTTCAAAAGAAAGAAAAAAGAATGACTAATGAAAGAATGTTTATTTAATGTATATAACGTAATATGCAATGCTATAACGTAAGATGTACCAAAACATTAAATGTAACAATAAATGGATAAAAAGTCATTCGTCATTCGATAATTAATTTTTAAAAATGTAATCGTTGAATAAACCATTTTTGGACATGCTGTAATGGGAAAATAATCCACTTTAGGGTGTAAGAGTAACTCTGCTTCATGTCACGCCACGCCACATCACACCACACCACACCACCACGTTGTTGATTATTTACCTATAACAGCATGCCCTCAAGTGGTTTACTCCTTACTTATTGACTGAAATAACTAAAAGCATTTTTCATTTTTTTTTATTTATTTAACTATAATAAATTACATTTGTACTATTCTAAGTGATGTCAGAAATGTGAGAGACTCCGGCTACAAAGACAGACTTATAAAGACGTTTTCTTTTTTTGTTAGTTTGTTTTTGTCATAAAAGCATCGATTGGCGAACCGGCTTCAGAAATATTGGATTTTAGATTCATTAAAGTCGCCTTGAACACTTATTCGAACCCTTTCAACGTTCTCTTTACTACCCTAATAAGGAAACCACCTTAGATGCTTCTTTTCTTTGCTTTAAAAAAAATTAATTATATATTTCATTTTCATTTCATTTCATTCGCATGCCTTGTGTTGCGAGTCATACCTGTGTATCTACGTTTGCTGTAGTTATAAATCTTTTTCAATAGAGTTGCACTTCAGCTGTGTTCCATACGAGTAGAGCGAGCGAGAGGAGGCAGCTAGCAGAGGTTTGTAACCTGTCATTGCCCTTGTCAGAGATGATTTATATCTGCCAGAAGCCTTTGTGTGTGTGTGTGTATGTGTGTGTTATAGTAATAGTAGTAGACAGACTGAGTGTAAGGTTTGGGGGAATCTTTCTCTAAATGACCCAAAGACAGTGTGAACATCACTCTGCATAACGCTCAACCAGTCCGGTTTTGATCATCGTGTCAGCGTTGTTACCTGGCACATCCTGGCACGTCCTTCACTGTAAGGCCTAAACTCTAGAATCAGGAACTGTTTTTCTATTAAGTACAATTCGATGTTGTCAAATGATCTGTTTCAGACATTCCGACAAAAAGTCAGAAATGTATGTTATTATTTTCCATAAGCAGTACAGACTACAGTATAACGCTTAACACATACTGTAGTGGACTAAACTAATTGAGGTGACCCCAGTGAACACTGTGTACGTTTGTTACCATTTGAATTAAGGAATATAAAAACTTGAGGGCATGGTGTTATAGGAAAATAATCAATGATGCACCTCATCATTGATTATTTTCCTATAACACCATGCCCTCAAGTGTGATGAGGCCCAGACGAAAAAGTTTTTTTTTTTTTTCAATAAAGGTATGTACTGAAGTGTTTTATTTTTCTAACACCACAAGAATGACGTATTTTTATTAATTAAAGAATGACAAGTCATACTTGCTATCCATTTATAGTTACATTTAATGTTGTGGAATGTCTCAAAACAAGTTCCTGTTATCACTTATGCTATAGCAGCTATAAACAGCCTCATCTTTTCCCTCTTGAAGCTAATAAGATATCCTAGAGATTTCCTTTGTTACAGAGTACTGACACTGGAGACTCCTTCCAAAAATGCAAATAAATGTCTCATCTGGACTCATTGCTGTAATCCATGTAAAGACTATATAATGTAACTCTGGCTTTCAAACCAAACTGGAGACATTTGTTCTACACAGCCTAGCTATCCATGAACAAAAGTTACTGACAGAAATTCTGAACAACAGTAGAAGAACATAAAAAAAAAGAGAAAATCTGTTTCTCTCTAAGCATCATTTTTCATCAGATCGCCCTCCTTCATGGCTGGCTTGTCCAGGGAAGCCGAGTGAGTCTGTCCATAATGTATCGTTGGGTGTGTGCGGACGTGGTCTGTCTGTAATGCATCATTCTGTGAGCGTGTGTAATCTATCAATGTGTGATTTCTGACAGAGTCGGAGGTAATAACTGTAGGAGGGTGTGTTTCCCAGCTGATGTCAGCCATCGATCTGCTCCGAGACGACTCATTCGGCTGATGGAGGAAGGGAGTGTCTGGGACCGCTGACTCCAGACCTGTGTTTCTGCGTCCCAGCGACAGGCTGTCCCACGCTCTGAGAGTCTATTGATCTCCGCTGGATGGACATCTACAGAGAAAAACACTCAACACACACACACACACATACACACACACACACACACACACACACACACACACACACACACACACACACACACACACACACACAGAGTCATTTCTCTTCGTCTCTCAACAAGGCCCTTGCTGAAGGTAGCCCGAGCAAGTAAATCCACAAGTCATCTATCATCCTGCGCTTCTACATCAAAATGTACATGTAAGTTTGTGTTTTATGACACAAGTTGATGGCACTTGTTCTGTGTGTCCCAAGGGTCCTGATGTAAAGTGTGTAGCAAGACAGGTTTGGTACCCATAATGCCTATTTATTTCATGGTACCGGTACCCAAATTCCCCAGTTAGCTCCCCATAATACCCATTTACTATACTGAGTTAGGTAACCATAATGCACATTTACTACACTGAGTTCAGTACCATAATATCCATTACTGCACCAAGTTTGGTACCATTAATACTGATTTACTACACCGAGTTCAGTACCAATAATGGCAATTTACTACACTGAGTTTGGTACTTATAATACCTGTTCACTATATCAAGTTTGGTATGCATAATAACCATTAATTACACTGAGTTCAGTACCCATAATGCCCAAATCCTATACTGAGGTCAGTAGCCATAATACGCATTAAATACCCTATGTTTTGTACCCATAATGCCCAAATCTTATACTGAGGTCAGTACCCATAATACCCATTAATTACACTGAGTTTGGTTCTAATAATACTTAATAACTGCTCAAAGTTAAAACCCATTTTACTTCTACTCATAAAGCAATTTACTACAATAAGTTTGGTACCCATAATACCCAATTATTACTCTGAGTTGAATACCCGTAATGCCCAATTACTACATTGATTTCGGTACCCATAATGCCTATTTCCTCTATAGTTTGATACCCATAGATACTCAATGGCACTCACTAGCAAACTAAATTGTATTTTGGCTTTCCTCGTCTCTCTCTCCCTCCTCAAACAGCACTCTAATCCTCAAACTGAACTCAGGAATAAAGCAACATACACATACACTGAAAAGATGTTGATCATTTTGGTGATTATAATGGTGGTGAATATTGCTATTATTGTCTGGAAAAAAAAGACTGTGCTAACAGCCAGGACTCACAGGGGCATAGTAACTCTGTTAAGATACAGGGCTACTTAGCTGAGTCACCTGAGACCCATCGTCCATTGTAAAGACTTCTAGTTCTGTCACATAACTTCCTTAATATAGTTAGGATCCAGTACATCACCAAGTTAGGTACGAATAATCTCGATTTACTAAAAGTTGGGTTACCCATCATTCCTATTCAGTGCACCCAGTTGAGTACAATAGCACCTATTTATTTCAAGTTGGGCACCCATAATTCTCATTTACTTCACCAGTCTTGGTACTCCCAGTGCCCTTTTATTAAGTTGGATAAGTCATTTCCCTTTACTGCACCAGATTGTGCACTTATAATGCCAAATTATTGTACCAGTTTGGGTACTACCAACACTGTGCACCTAAAATGGCAAATTCCTACACCAGTTTGGGTACCCATAATGCCCATGTACTGCACCAATTTGGTCACTCCCAAAGCCCATTTCCTGCTCCAAGCATGGTACTCCCAATGCCCATTTCCTGTACCAAGTTGGGTAATCCCAATGCCCATTTCCCACACCAGGTTGACTTAGCCATAATTCCCTTCTAAAGCACCAAACTGTGCTCCTATTATGCCCATTTATTGCACCATGTGGGGTACCAAAAATGCCAATTTATCCCTACTGAACTCACTCTCCCAAATTCTCGTTTTCTGCAAATTGGGTACCCATAATGCCTATTTACTGTACCATGTTTGGTACTCATAAAAGCAGTAACAGTATTTCTGTTCATTAAATCCTACATAATGCATCAAAGTCTTAGATTATTATGTACATAAAATGATATCGTCACACGTCTTCCAATAAGCTGTGCTGCACTATGTGGATTACATCCAAAATAAGACAAGACCTGAATAGAGATCTAAACAAAAGTTGCATTTTACAGCAATTAAGTCCAATAAAAAACACTCGGCACCTGTGTGACACACTGCACCTGCTAGCACTTGGGTATAACACGCTCTCTCTCTCTCTCTCTCTCTCACACACACACACACACACACACACACAACAGATACACAAATAACGTCACACCTATTGAGCAAGCACACACACAGAAACATCTATCTAGCTCATAGAAAGAAAAAGATAGAAATAAAGAATGAGGGAAAGAGAGTGAGTCACTGTGAGGCCCTTCACCTGCCTAAATGAAATAAGCCAATTACTCAGAGGCAGGAGTGTGTTTGCAGGCATCAGTGAAGCCCCTATTTAAAGTGGAGTTTCTACTTCAAAGAGTGCAAAGAGCGCCAGCGGAGCGGAGAGAACACACACACACACACACACACACACACACACACACACACACACATACAGAGAAAATCTGTAAAGCAGCGGAGCTCAGAGGAGCACATCACCTCATCAGGAACAAATCTGATCCTCCCTACAGCCTAATCCTGACACACCGGCTGCCGTTAACCAGCAGCCCTACTTTACACACACACACACACACACACACACACACACACACACACACACACACACACACACACACACACACACACACACACACACACACACACACACACACTCTCTCTCTCTTACTTTTCCACATACACAAGCATGGACAGAGTCAAGAAAGAGAATTTATCTTCTGCAGATGTCTCTGTAAAGATGAGACTGTCGTGTGTGTGTGTGTGTGTGTGTGTGTGTGTGTGTGTGTGTGTGTGTGTGTGTGTGTGTGTCTAAATTTAATTTTAACGTTTAAGTTTAGGTGTCTTAAAAGCACAAGGAAGTATATATTTGAAGTATTGTATTGTCTGTTGTCATGACTGTGCGTGGGGTGTGGGGATATTTTCTGCTGAGCTTAAGTGTGTTTGTGGGAATGCGTTTGTGAGGTTTTCTCTGATGGGAAATAAGAATAAAGTGTGCGTTTATTTGTTGTGTTCTTGGTGTGTGTGCATGGAAGCCTGTGTGTATACATTGTGAGACTTTGATTAGAACTCTGCCTGTCTCGTGCACACAAACACACTCCCTCAACTTGTTTTCTAAGTGGGGCGAAATCAATATTGCGAAACCACGGCGTCTTCAAAGGCACGCAGGAGAAAGACGTCGGTTTGGAGCCGACGCCGTTTCTCCACCACGATTTCTGTTTTTTTTTCTTTTTGTTTTTTTATATCAAAGCAGCAGAGCCAAATCCAAAAACTCTGTAAGATAAACATAATTAGATGTTCCTGCGAATGTCAATTTGCCTTGATTGTGTCTGCTTGCACACTCACAATCAGCACGTATTCACGGCTATAGTTTCCTCCTGTCAATTAAATGCTATTGTTTTAGAATTATTTTTCTGCGTTCATTTAGCACGGCTGCGTAAATATTTGGTCTAAAATCCACTTGGAAAGACAAATGATGTCATTCTGCATATCTTTCATTTACAATATTTGAATTTACGCTATGGCAAAATATTTGAATTTGATCCACCTTCTGTGTTGACTGAGAGGCTCAAATATGAGCTCGCTGTAGGTTCATTTGCATATGCTAATTACTCTCAAGCTTCAAAGTTTTACCGGATTGTGTGAGAAACCGAAACCCTGTGTTCAACACCGTTTAAACGAAGTTACAGCCTTTGAAAGTAAATACAATCACATGACTTCAAAATTGCTTCTGATAGCAATGTCTTCTGGGTAACTGCTCCTGAAATCTGTAGTCATGTTGATTCGATCCCCTGACCAGAAAAAACAAAACGGTTGTTTATACCACAGTGCTGTTGAATTCTCGATCTGCAGCTCTGACAGTGGTTTCGACTGTAATTTAAATCACAGGTTTATATTAATGTGCTCCTTCTAATACATAATCATTTCTATCCTAACAGCTACTTCACATGGTCTCGTATGGTGGATCATTTAAACCTAATAATAAACCGATTTAAAAACGTTGATATGATAAAGTTTACTTTTATGGAATGAGTCTTCAGTGTCAGTGCTTTGTAGCACTTTGTAAAGATTTCCGCCATGGCAAAGTCTGCAGGACCGAATGTTTTGTGCTTTCCGGTTCCTCGATAACATGATAAACTGTGTTTTTTTTAAATTTATTATTACCTTCAAGAAAAAGCGAGAGAATATCTGTTTATAGCTGCTATAATGCTATAAGTGATGACAGGACATAACCTGTTTCACAGACAATCCACAACATTACATTTAACTATAAATGGATAAAAAGTATCACATGTTGTTTGTCAATAGACAAAAAATTGCAGAAGTTGGGGTATGTGAGGAATAAAACAAGCTGAGTAAACAATTTTCTAAGCTTCCTTTTCGCTAATCATGGTTTATGAATGCGCTGCCAGAGTTTTCCTTTACGCCTTTCAAATTTTTCGTTTACGCTCCGCAAGTTTACGTTCGCCATTCTGGCACAAACCTCACGTGTGGCCGGGGCTTAACAGCGCTTTACTCTCATTGGCTAGTGAGATTTGGCTCGACAGCTCGAGTGTCCAGCTGAGGAGGACGTATGAGACTCCCCAAAACTGAAATATTAATTACGAACTAATATACTGACTAACGGCATCCAGAACGCTCTCCAAAATTCACGCCACTGAAGTCGCTACTTCCTGGTCAGGGAGCTGTCGAGCCAACATCGTCCTCCTCCTCAGCTGGACACTCGAGCTGTCGAGCCAAATCTCACTAGCCAATCAGAGTAAAGCGCTGTTAGGCCCTGCCCACACGTGAGGTTTGTGCCAGAATGGTGAATGTAAACTACTTGCGGAGAGTAAACGAAAAATTACAACAACAAAAAAATATTAAAATAATATTTAAGAATATTAAAAATCATAAACCAGGATTAGCAAAAAGGAAGCTTAGAAAACTGTTAACAACGAATGATGTTTATTTGAAGACAATGTAACATTTTTGCCACTGAGTTCACTGTTTTCAGTTTCAGAGTGTTTTTATTTTCTTTCTCATTGTATATTTTTGTTTGTTTCTTGAAAAGTTACGTTCAATACTTTTGGCACAAAAATCTAAATATCTGACAAAAATCCCATATCTGTGCACTTATAATGCCAAGTGATTGCACCAGCTTGGGTACTACCACTGCTCATTTTTGCACCAGTTTGGGTACCTATATCTCCCAATTTATGCACCATGCTTGTCACTGATAAACTTCATTCATTCCACCAAGTTGGTCATTCTGTTTTACTGCACCAAACTGTGCACCTAAACTGGCAAATTCCTACACCAGTTTGGGTACCCATAATGCCCATTTCCTGCACCAAGTTGGATACTTCTAACGCCCATTTAATGCACCAGGTATGGTACTCCCAATGCCCATTTCATGTGCAAAGTTGGGTATTCTCAATGCCCATTTACTACACCAAGTTGGGTTAGCCAGAATTCCCTTTTAATGCACCAAACTGTGCTCCTGTAATGCCCATTTATTGCACCATGTTGGGTACCAGACATTTACTCTACCATGATAGATCTCTTAAATGCCAATGTATTCCTACTGAATTCTACAAGTTGGGTACCCATAATGCCTATTAACTGTACCATGTTTGAAACTCATAAAAGCAGTAACACTATTCTTGTTCAATAAAAAAAATTGGGACATGCTGTTATTTTAAATGATACAACAGATAGCTCAAGTCCATTAATTTGATTGGTCTTTAGCTAATTTAATTGGTCTTTAGCTAATTTGATTGGTCTATAACTTTTCACTTAAAATATGAAAGCTAGTTAGATGAAGATGAAATGGAAGAAGGGGCGCCAGACTGATATAGTCACTTACTCGATATCAATTTCTTGTTTATAGAAATGTTCTATGTGATATTGCTTAAATAATCAACTTTGGGTTGGTAACAGTAACTCAGTTCTGTTATGAAGTGGTAGTAGCCAAAAAGTGCATACTCTCCTGTAGCAGTTATAAGCATTACTGTTTATTTTATATTGTAGTTAAACCCAATCAAATACGAGACTTACATTTTTTCTTCCATTTTGAATGAACCACCAATTGAACGATTGAATTGAAGTTAATAATAGAGGTTTCGGGGGAACAACAACATCAACAACAGCCCACACCATAGGATTGGACCAAGAAATAATCTAGAGTCAGTTTGTGGCCTTATCACGTAGCACACTTTCACAGAATTGAGGGAAAAAACTATGGAAATGTCACTCCATCACCTTGTTCTACATTGCCCTATTATGTGAACAGCCATCTGATGCAGGCTAAGACTCCTGAACGAGTGGTCCAGGAGCTGTCCCAAAAAACTGGGTTAATGTCCCTGCATTCCCCTTAGGGACTGCCGTCCACCCACAATAATCGTCCTAAAAATGCACACACAGATACACGCAGACACACCCTCAGGGCCTACGTCAACTCTGTTGTTGGGAGTGCCTGTTGGATATGTCCTATTATAGTGCGCACTACCTACTAGGACTTTCACACACGCATACACATACACACACACACTCTCATACAGCGATCTTCTGTGTAAATCTCCAGAGACTATGGCATTTACTCTTCACTCACAAGAGATTCAGAGTGCTTCAGAACAGCGTCACGGAGAGCAAGCCAGCGAGAGAACGTAAAAAGAAATCTGAGTGTCAGGATGGACTAGGTGAAAGCTGGAGCATGACTAAAAAGCACATTGAGTGCTAGTCAGTGAATACCACTAGCCTATTTGTCTCTGCCACTACACTCGCTAGCTCGTTATTAATAATTCATGGACCCAGGGAATGGATTAGCGGCTAGCCTAGCACAGAGATAGCTCACTACTGCTGTGTGTGTGTGTGTGTGTGTGTGGGACACATGTCAGGTGTGGCTTCGGATAAGCAGAAAGAAGGAGAAAGCCCATCTTCCACAGGAATTGAGTTCACTGATCAAATATGCTGTGTAAATATATATTATTAATACATATATATATATATATATATATATATATATATATATATATATATATATATATATATATATATATATATATATATATATATATTACAGAAATAGATTGTCGTAAATGTATTGTGTCTAGCTAAGTGCTAAGAGATGAAAGCTAATGCTACATACATACATAGTCCTGTTTATATAAAAATAAGTGTTGGTGGTTCTGAAAAGAAATGAAACGTTCTCTTAACTAAATGTAGTCATGTTAAGTGTACAAAGTGTGTTTTGTGCTAGAGGTAAGAGGCTAATATTGCTAACAACAGTAAGGAAGCTCACAGCTAGCATTAGCATTGTACAAAGTTCAAACTTCATACCTAAATCACACTCGTGTCAGACTGCATTCGAGGGTTACTTATCTTCAAATAAACTTTCTTATGTGCTTTCTGACATTAAAAATAAAAATAATAATAAAAATAAAAAAATAGCAGTGGCCATTTTGAAACCAGAATCACTTTCAGTTCCTATTAATTTTTTTTTACTGATTTATTTTGCTATTTTGGTAAAATTTTGTTTTCTTATTGTAGTGTTATTATAACTACCATTATTTAAGGAAGTGTGCACTTCCACAATGCTAAACCTGTTATATATAAGCTTGCTTTATTAGTATTGTTACTTTAAACACACATCTCCATGAAGAATTTAATATACATACATATTCAACATTCGTTCGATATTTCAAGCCCAGATGAAATTTTCCACATCAAAATGCTTTACTGTGTCTTTTATAAGAAGCAGAGCTTTTCCCAGCATGCCTCTGGGTCGACCTGGCTGTATGAAACTTTAATCAGTTTAATCATTTTTCTTTTCATTTTACCGGTTCTTCACTCAGCTTACCTCTCCAATTTGGGTGTCAAAGTCAAACAGTTAAAAAAACACACACACACACACACACACACACACAAAGATTAGATCCCAAACTACACAGTGCGTTTAAGTCAAAGTTGTGACACAAAGCCGTCTGGCAGGCAGACGAATCGCGACCGCCGCAGCTCGACTGAAACCTGCTCAGCTGCTGTGATGGGCAGCCAAAAGCCCTCCATTACTGTCAGTCTCGGGTCCTTCTGCCACCGCCGACTGAAGCTGCATTCATTTAGCGCCAAGTCCTGTGAGCCTCTCATTAAAGGAAAGAAAAACAGATAGGTAGGGTGAAAGGGAGGAGAGAGAAAAGGGGGAATAAAGGGAAGTGATGGAAGAGAAAAGCACTACAAGACACAGAGGGAAACATTAGAGACGGAGAAAAAGAGCTATGGAGAGAAAAGGTGTAGCGCTTGTTCGTTCAGATGACGTGGGATTTTGATCAGATCAGTTCGTTGCATGAACTCATATGAACACACAAACACACACACACACACACACACACACACACACACACACACACTAATTGTTCAAAGCAACAGATGGACTACAATCAGTAATTACAGACCTACAACCAGCAAGTTAATGCTGATTGGTCAGAAGGCGTTGATTAATTTTTTAAAACAGCAGTTCTGACAGTCTGATAAAGTATCATTTCTATAGTAATAACTAACACAAACAGATTTTTGAAGAGTTTTCACTTTCTGAGGATATGTTTGTTTAACATTTATGGGAGGAGTCTCCAGTGTCAACAGACTAGCTGTAACTTTAAGTTTTACCATCCATCCATTTTCCCTACCACTTATCCTAGACAGGGTGGCAGGGGAACCTGGAGCCTATCCCAGGGAACTCAGGGCACAAGAGGGGGACACTCTGGACAGGGTGCCAACCCATCACGGGGCACAATCACACACCCATTCAAACACTATCAGACATCTCAAAATGCCAATCAACCTACAGTGCAAGTCTTTGGACTGGGGGAGAAGACCAGAGTACCCAGAGGAAACCCCCGAAGCATGGAGAGAACATGTAAACTCTGCACAGAGATGGAAGAGATTCGAACCCCAAACCCCAAAGGTGTGAGGCAAGCAAAATAGTTTTGCACGGTCTTTCACAGTGATGTTTGTTAGTAAATGAGACCTTTTAGTTGTACTCATGTTCGACGCACGTGAATCAAAGAGGGCTTTGGCAGAATGTGCGTTGTGACGATGTCACATGACACATCTTGGCCTAAATCTGCAGAAAATCTGCGGTAATTTTGAAAATTTGTAATCTCCTCCAAATACTGCAGAGTTTGCTTGATTTTGTGTTAATTTCTGCGATCGCAAAATTGCTAAATCCTAAAGGGACTGATTAGCTGTTACAGTATCCATTTTAGATGCAATTTAATTCTCAGAAAAGCTGTGATCCCAATTTACGCATCCACACGAATGGGCCATTCATACAAATTGGCCGTGTTGATCAGACACATTATTTGCAGCACCTCAGTGACCTCCAGGGTCGTGACTCGTGTACTAATATCACAACGCGAACGCATCACCGCATGGCCTCCATTTGCATTTCAGTCCATTCTGGTCTTTTCCCATTTGATCTCGGTTAACCAGCCGAGCAGATCAGAGAGGCCGCTGCAATCCAAACGCTTCTCATGCACAAGTTGAAAGCAATTGATCAAATAATCTACAGTATCTATTAACTATTCAGAGGAGGAAAAGAGGAGTCAGTGACTATCTATAGCCAAAACTCCAATGTCTGCGGCATTAATATTTTAGCACAGACGGAAAAGAAGAGCAACGTTTCTCAGTCGGATATCTTCCGGGCGATCAAAGCGCGAGATGGTTCGTCGGGAGATAACACAGACGTTCGCTCCAGCACCTCCGATAACACATCGGTTAAATAGGTGAGTGTGTGAGACTCACAGAAGCAGAGCTTAAAGGTGTTTAGTGGTGTGAGCTCTCAGCTGAGCTAATCAGGTAAACTCACTTTCAGGTGAGAGAGCCTGGGAGAGTGAAACCTGCTAACGTAGTGACAGGAACGCACACATACACACATATACACACATATGCACATACACCTGACTGTTTTTATCCAGCCTGAATTCATTTGCTCTGCGTGAAAGTCAAACTGAGAGTAAATGGGCCCAGCAGGCACGCAGGAGTCATTTTGTAAGTCTGTCATGCGAGTGAATGAGTGTGTGTGACAGTAAAGCTGATAGAGTGGTTACAGTAAATGCGTCACCGGTTCAGTACAGGCATAATGAAGAGAGACGCAGTATATCCAGGGTGGATGTGTGTGCATGTAGGAGTGTATCAGTGTGTAATAAGTGTGAGCCGATTATCAGGTACTTGAAGTGTTCAAGATATTCAAGATGCACGATTGTGTCACTACTCCTGCTCCAATTAATAGATTTGTAATCTCGAGTCATATTCAGATAGCTGTCTTCTAAGTTTGTAATGCTTTTATTAGGGATAGAACTGAACAGGACTAATTATTCGGAATGAACTGAGGTTTTCTACACGGATACAAATACAGATATGAGTAGGAGGCACACTATTTAGAGTTTTTTGTTTTGTTTTCTTTTGTTTTTGCCAGAAAGCTCCAAAGGGCATCTGGTAGAGACTGGAAACATGTGAACTTGAGTCAGACATGAAAGACAAAGACCATGTTCATCCATTTATTCATCTTTAGTAACTGCCTGGTCAGGGTCCTGGTGTTTACATGGTGGTTACATAAAGCCACTAGTTTGTTTATATTTTGGCAACAAAAAAAAAAAAATAGAACCAAATAAATTTGTTAAAAAACTATCAGTACAATCAAAAATAATTGTGTAAGCAGGATGTCTTTTTCTTGTGCACATCTCTGGTTGAGAACAATTACGATCTCAAGTGATATAGCTGAGGTTGAGGAACTGACAGAGGCATGACTCACACAGCGCACTGACACTGCTAAGCCTAGGGGTTCTTTCCAGAGTTTTCCAGAACATAGTACCTTCCGGCTTCAGCGACACCCACTTCAGGTTTAAATCTGAATACAGATATACAAATATCCATCCGTCAATTTTCTGTACCGCTCATCCTGCACAGGGTCACGGGGGACTCGGGGCACAAGGCGGGGGATACCCTGGACGCAGGGCACAATCGCACACACTACAGACATATCTTTGGACCTGGGGGAGGAAACTGGAGTACCCGGAGAAACCCCCAAAGCACAAGGAGAACATGTAAACCCCACGCACACAGGGCAGAGGTGGGAATCAAACCCCCAACCCTTAAGGTGCAAGGCAAACATGCTAACCACTAAGCCATCGTGCCCCATATATACAAATATATGGAGCAGTGAATAGATACAGGTTGCTTAGACAATATGTAAGAATTAAATAAAGTACTGTTGTACATTCAATTACAGGAAAATAATCAATGACAAGTTGGTGTGATGTGGGCCATGATAGCATTATGAGACAGTTTGGAGTGTATATTTCTCTCTGCAACAGAAAGAGAAGGGACGGTAAAAGGGCAAAATAAAGAAAACAGAGGTTCACAATGCATAAAAAGAGAAAGAGAAATAGATAGAATTTTTCCCAGGGCAGGGTTTTAATGAGGGAGCGTTTGGGAGTCAGACTGCGGAAGGCTCGAAGGGATGTGAGGCTCTCTTGGCCTCACAGATTAGTGTGTGTGGTGGCAGGGGGTCCTCCTAAAGATGGGTCTTGGGGGTCATACTCATTGTGTGTGTTCAGTAATACACCTCTAGCTGTGTTAGGCCCCCAAGGGATGTCTGTGTTGTGTGTGTATATGTGTGTGTGTGTGTGTGTATCCGCTCTGTGAGAGCCAGGAGAGCAGCCCGGCGTGGGCAGAACACTGCAGAAACCTTCACACACCGCTGGGGGAGTGGAGGAAACGCTATGGAGACACAGGAGATCTACATCAGAGTGTTAGGACTTTCTTTAAATTGAACGAGATACTGATCTGTAGTGTTTTATTTATTCTTCCTGCGAATTGTGTTATTGAATTGTGCGCCAACTCCCATAGGCTACTCGCTTTATCTGATGCATGAGGCACAATGAAGGAATTGTAGTGAAACATCAATACAGTTGGACAAAAAAAGGGGGGGGGGGAGCTTGCAGGCTATCACATTTATATTGAAAGCCAAATCAGGGATCAAGGAAACTGTACCATAGCTACTTCTGATTTAGCTTCGGGATTACTAAAAGACAACAAGGTAAATCTGGAGTTCACTGTTATTGGGGCAGTGCTGTGATTGAAGGGCGATGGGGGTGTTTGTGTGGGGTCTGCAGGGGTGTTTATGGTAGTAGTTGAGGCAGAATGTTTCCAATGTTTATCCGGATATTAAGATTTCTAATTTTTTTTTTTTAATCCCAAAATAGTATGGGTGTTTGACACGCTAAATTGATACAGACAAAGTTAGTGTCATTGTATTACACCCTTAGCTTATAAAATACTGTATGTAAGAAATAAAACACTTGCAGGTGTGCTGTTATAGGAAAATGATCAATGGCGACAATGACGACTGGAAGCAAAGCAGAGTCATTGTTATCACTGTTATCACCCTATAAAATAATCCAAGAAGTGTGCCATTCTGGTTGAGGATACGTCTGGAAAACTTCTATCACTAGTCGTGATGTCACTAGGCAAAGCATTCAGCTCCATTATATATCATATCCATGTTATATCCTATTTACTGCCCAAGCAAGGTGGAAGCCATTTGGGATCTAAAACAAGAAGCTTGGATCACAGGGAAGAAGCACAGTTACATAGCAATATGAAAATGTTAAATGAATCTGAAACATTAAATTGCTGTTTAAAAATAATTGGTTTAATGGTTTAAATTGCTTACCTCTTAAATCTGCCAGAAAAAAAAAAAAGCGTGAGTATGGTTGCCAGAGCTGTGTTTGTTGTTGTTTGTTTGTTTACACCAAATTAGGCAAGTTTTTGAACAAGGCTGTGCATAGGAAAAGGAAATCCAGGGGTGACGTTATGGGGAGCTATCTTTGGGATCTTTGGCTGCCAAGATCTTGTTTTAAAGCAAATAATCAGAATGTATGTAATAAATATCAAATACATCTAATCAATTACTGCAAAAATAAGCTATGGCAAACAAAGGGAAGGGTAAGTAGTGACAATGCATCTACAATGTACGAAGCATTTCTGAGGAAAGGGGGTGATGTAGCGGGTAATGGTGATGATTTTAAAGAGGCATATTGCATATTACATTTGTTTCCCATGTAAAAACTAAGAAGAAAAATAAAATGCTTCTTCCTTTTCCTAATGTCCTAATTTTTCAGAGATTTTTTGGATGTAGCTGGGCTGGAAATTTGTTGAGACCTGGCAACCCTGAAACTGAGAATCGTCATCAGAAACTACGCTAACCTACTGTTAACCTGTTAGAGAAGAGACTCCAGCCAGAGCGACTGTCAATCAATGACGTCCACTATTTTTAGGTCCAGCCAATAAATAAAATGTCTCAGCTTGGCTTCTGTGGTATCTGGGTAACAAGGGTAACCAGGTACCATGCGAAATTCAGTATGAATATTAAGTATCGCACAACTTTCTTGGTGGTGGAAATTATTGTGGCAATTATAGGTAACTTGTCAAGCCGAGTTGCACTGCTCCATCTGGTGGAAAAGTAATATTAGTTAGGAACCTTTAGTACCACTTAGGAGATCATTAATATGATCATGCTACCCAAAATGTACTCCTGTCATCCATTTTAGTTTTGGAGGTCCACCTGGAGGCTAATGCTTATTCCAGAAACCTACAGCAATGCAGGGTTAAATGCAATAGAGACAGAAAGAAAAAGAAGGAGAGACTGAAGGTGACACGAGGAAACGAGTCCAAAGGAAAATCCACACAAACAAGCCTTTATTATCCCAGATGCAGCTGATAGCATGGGAAGCACGAGGGAAATCTCCTCAGGAAAACACACACACAGCCATTTATTTTCCACAGCAAACGTTTACATGTGGAATTCCATCGTCAAGTAGATCGTGTTGCCCGTAATTGACCATTCTCGTAAACGGCTGGCTTTCGTTTAACTTCCTCCCGCCTCTGAGAAGGTGTTTGATTTCTCCCTGGGTGGGTTTGAGGTGCGGCTGCTGTATCTCTTTCTACAGCCGTTTACTACATTATGGCGTGTTTGATGTTGCACATATCGATTGTGTTAAAGCCCAATCACCAGTAATTATGCTTGCACCAGATTCCCAGGTTCACTGGGGGGGTGATCAAGCCCACCCTGGTCTCTTTCTGTCCCTCTCTTTCTTTTTCCGTTCTTCTCTTAAGTATTCACATCCTGACCACTGCATGTCAACAAGGCCTCAGTGTGTGTGGGTGTGTGTGTGTGAGGTCATTAGAAGGGTAGAGGGGGGAAAAGTTCAGCATTTCTGTTGCTCTTCTCTCTTTTTCTTATTCACTCCCTCATGGATCTGGAGGTTGTAATGGCCCAGTGTGCAGCCTCGTGTGAATAAATATATGGAACAGCGGACGTGTTGGTTTAGCAGGCGTCAAGGGTATGGGATGAGGCAGGAGGGAGGACAGGAAGAGGGATTTTTTTTAGGGATGTGAAAGCCTTCGCTTCTATCATGCTAAGAAAATCCTAGCAGGCAGAGGGAAAAAACTGAATTTTACTACATGTAGCATAGCTTGTATGAGTGGACAAGATGACTACTTTTGTTTTTTTGTTGTTGTTTCTCCAGATGTTTGCCAAGCAACAGTAAATAAACAGTGAGGGCAAAAGTTTGGTGTGACCGCTAATTAAGAGTGCCTTCATATTTTTTATTGACCAAGAAGTCGACATCCGTGAGCTCATGTATGTGGAAGAGGGCAGATAGCACCTTTCTCCGAGCATCTTACGCTGCGCTGTGACGCAACACAAGCAGCAGTTCGTATGATGGGGGAGAGCTGGCTGGTGGGTGGGAAATGACAGGTGACCTAACTGGGAAGAAAATGGGGGACAGCTAAATTGTAGATGTTTGCACCTCTGTGTGAGTTTTAACAGACATACACAAACACTCGCTTTTGGTGTGAACCCTTCGCACTTTCGACAGTTTCTTGAGTCACTTGAGTCATCATTTCAAGCACACTTCATCAGGATCACTACTACAGCTCTGTCTAGCTTTGCAGTTTCCACATTCTCGACTCTTCTCAGAGGATCTTACAAACAAACAGCACTTCTCATGACACAAATAAGAGAGAGGCCATGCTAGATAACCATCCAACATGACCTGAGAGAATTTGAATGATATTGAGGAACTGCAGTTTGTGTTATGGGGTAATTTTTCACCAATGACTTCATAGGGAAAGTGTGTGGTTTCTGGGACATGTCGTGTTGGCTTTAATATTCGCAGGATTTTTGTGGTTTTGCGTAAGTGCAATGTGATAATTGCGGAGTCTCAAATGGCCTACTTATTGGAAAATTCAGCAAGATGTAGTGTTCTATTAATACCCACATGATGTACTAGAGCAGCCAGAAAAATGAAGTGTGGGACTTCATTTGAAGTTTGTGGGTTCGGGTTGACGGAGGAAGGATGGAGCAGAGGTGCAATAAATATGACTCGGCGCACTATCTAGTTACAGTTTAGGGAAAGCGTATCAGATTTTAAAATTGGCTGTTGTTCCTTTAAGATTTGTTATTTCTGTTTACGATTTCTCAATTCTGATCGGTCAGAAGGTGTTGATTCATTTCCTATAGCAGCAGGTTTGGTAGTAGTTCCAGCTGCAAAGTTTAGATTAATACGCTTGTTCTAATATGTTATTGTTTCTATAGTAACAACTTACACAGGGATTTATAAAGCAGACGTACCACATAAATGGAAATAGATAATATGGTGAAGTTTTCTGTTAGGAGATGTTTATTTAACATTTCTGAAGAATTCTCCAGTGTCAGCATTTTGAACAGCCAGAGCTAAAGTTGTAACTTTATATTCTCTGATATGGGAAAGTTTTCAGGGTGACGGAATTTGCTCTTTGTCGTTTCTCGGTAACATTTGAAGCTGTTTTTTCCTTATTAACTGTAAGAGAAAGAAAAAACATAGGCTTGTTAGGGGACGACTAGCTGCTATTAAGTAAAAACAGGAACTAATGTTGTTCCACAACATTAAACATAACTAGAAATGGATAAGAGTATAAGATATTGTTCTTTTTTTAATGTTAGCGATGGCAAATTGCTGTTGTATAAAATGAATAAAACTCCTCTGGATCTCCAGTTATAGGAAAATAATCAACTTCAGGAAGGTAATGTAGCCACATCACACCACCCCGTAGTTGATTATTTTTCCCTAAATGCACATCCCCAAAGTGTTTTATTCTTTCAGAACTTAATTTGAGGCATTAACTCCATAAAATCTATGAAATGCATTGTCAAGAACATAGTGTATAGTCTACGGGGAGGAATATGGGGCACAATTTTGGTTATAATTTAGGAACAAGAGAGCTGATTGAGATATTGAGTGAGGTGATTGCAACTCTCCCAGTGGTATTGTATTCATTTTGACCCATTAAATTTCAATATTCTCCTAAATCCTCCATGCAGCAATTAGTACTGGGAAGTTGTCAGAATGTAAAACTTAAAGCTAAAGGGTCATAAATTCTACTCCTGATATTTATTAGCATCCGAGTTTGTGTGCAGATTTGGGGAAAATATGGACGTTTATTAGTCTAACCTACAGTATATCGAGTGTTTATGCTGGTCACTATGGAGTAAAAAGCAGGCGTTGAAACTGATGAAACCGTAGGTGTCACCTGAAGCAGACATTTGGAGTTTGCAGCATTGTTTACACAGCTGAGTGAAACCACTCGTTTCTCACTATGTATCTCAGTCTTTCTTCTTTCCCAGCTGTTTGACCTGCACTTTGGTGCTGTGGGGCTGTGAATGGACTCATCTAGGAGCTTCAGAGAAAGCGGAGAACCTTATTTGAAAAGCTGAGTAGTGCCAGAAAGCACAGAAGGTTGCGAGGACGCATTGGAGAGCACACTGATCACACTGATATACTGTATATGTGAGTAACGAGACAAAAGGTTTTAGAAGTTCTCTTTGTCTACAGAAAATACTTAACCCCTTAAAGTCCCAGCTAATTATCTTAACGTGACCATTAAATTGCATGAGAGTTGCGAATAGACTGACTTCCATTTTCAAAAGACCAATATTGTTCTATTGATATAATTCTATTTCATTTTTTTTTATTCTGATGTGCATATAAATATGTTTTTCAAAGCTACTTGGAGGCCTGAAATGGTTTCCAAATGCAGAGTGAGGAGGAAGTGAGTCGTGGAGTTGAACTCTCGTTCACACCAGTGTGCGAGTTCTTCATCACTCATCCAGAGCGATTAGCCTAAAAACCCCCGGACTTCATTAGCCAGCACTCGCATGGGCATTATTGGCAAATTAAAAGCCCATTTGCATAGGTGACAGACTACAGCAAATCACAACTCTGAAATGAGAGTGACCTCAAACTGCCCAAGGTGATGAAAAGTCTTTAATATGAGAGAGGAAGCCTGTCATACATCTGGCTAAATCGAGACTTGAATGGATTCAGGAGGATTTGGGAATTTTTTCATCATCCTTTTTGAAGTTTATGGCAATTATTTCCTCAGTCGTTTTTTCTTTTTTTTTTTTTGCTAATTTCCCTCAAAGATGAGGGGGAAAAAAGGTGCATGACAGAAATTGACCTTTTGTGAGAGCACTGTAATTGAGTGGCTTTTGATAAATGTTACCTTCTCACATTCCTGCGCTCTAATCTCTAAGTAATACCCAGACCTTGTTATGTTTCATTATAGATGTTTTGAAGTGATACGGCAGTCGAGTGTTCGAGACAAGCACGCTTCAGATAAACTAATCGCTCCTGGATCGCAGGTCTTTCCGAGGGCTCTGCCATTGATGAGTCGGTAATAAAGTATTTCACAGTGGCCTTGCGTGCTGACTGGCATTTCACGACACGTTAGCTCGAAAGCAATTATTATAAACAATAACACATCTCAGGCAAATATCACACCGCTTGTTACTGAGACGTGAGCTGTTTTAAAGGGAGCTTCACAAGGCCTGTTTCAAAGATGTCCTGTAGGGTTGAAGATTCAGTTATTATGATGTTATTAGATAAAACAATTTTGGATGTCGGCCAAAGTAGGGGCTAACAATCTAAGACATTACCAACGAGGCATTAAATAAATAAATAGATAAATAAATAAATAAAAGTCTTGATTTAGACCTTTATAAAATTTGCACTGTCTTAGGAGTGCATGTGTTATCACTTGAATGAAATACTGGATATGGCATTTAAAAATATACACCAATCAGCCATAACATTAAAGCCACTGACAGGTGAAGTGAATAACATTGATTATCTCGTTATAAAGGCACCTGTCAAGGAGTGGGATATATTAGGCAGCAAGTGAACAGTTAGTTCCTCAAGTTGATGTTTTGGAAGCAGGAAAAATGGGCAAGTGTAAGGATCTGAGCGACTTTAACAAGGACCAAATTGTGATGGCTAGACGACTGGGTCAGAGCATCTGCCACACTGCCACACTGCAAAAATTGTTCAGGAATGGTTTCAGGAACATGACAGAGTGTTCAAGCTGTTGACTTGGCCTCCAAATTCCCCAGATCTCTGGGATGTGCTGGACAAACAAGTCCGATCCATGGAGGCCCCACCTCACAACTTACAGGACTTAAAGGATCTTGGTGCCAGATACCACAGCACACCTTCAGAGGTCTTGTGGAGTCCATGCCTTGACAATTCAGAGCTGTTTTGGCAGCACAAGGGGGACCTACACAATATTAGGCAGGTGGTTTTAATGTTATGGCTGATCAGTGTATAGTTTAAGACAAATAAAATTAAAAATAAATAAATATATAAAGAAAATGGTGTGTGAACAGAATATTCAGATCTCAAATAAGGATTTAGATTTGAGATTTGTACAAGAGCTCATTGGAAAAACTGAGCATTGAGGACGTTAAAGGCAAGTGTTACTGCATCATAAAATCTAAGAGCCAATCATGTTCCAGTATGCAAATACAGGACAAACAAATTACAGAAGAGTAAAGTAAAATGAATTACACTTGTTTAAGGGATAAAAACATGTGTACTCTTGGAAAGAAACATTAAATTGATTCCATTTCCTTTCCAAATATATATATATATATATATATAGTGATGAACTGGACTACAACAGAGGTTGCAGTTGTCAAGCATGAGAAAACACACTAAATGACTCGGGTGAGAGACGGATTTACGTCCTTCCTGTAATAATCTCGATATCCTCCAGTTCCTCCAGTCTGTCTACCTGCCCTCAGAACACGTGTCCTTTTGATCCTCGCAATCCTTTCATATCCGCACAAGTACGATAACATCCGCACCGCACTAGCCGGTGATTATGAGAGGCTCGTGAGCAGCTGGAGCCCGGCGAGGCCTGACCTTCCCTGGGTTTAAAGTGCAGTTCTGGCCCCGAGCGTACGGCTTCGGCCCACGGAGAGCAGGATGTGATTAAGACGAGGCCCGGCTCTGGCTGTCCTGAGAACGAATTCCACGGTGAATAGAATTCAGATTAATTAAAGTAACCATTACCCGGTCACCAGCCACCAAAAAAAAAAAAAGAGAGAGAAAAAAAAGTCACTTTATCCCAGTGTGCACTTTTTTGTTTGAAAACTTTGCGTTACCTACAGCTGGGCTCAAAGTGATGTCGGCTCGGGCAATTACACAAGCCAGGGCAGAGGATAACCAGGACCAGATGGTGGACATGAACAGGTTAGACACACACATACACACACACACACAGATAGAAAAGAAAGGGAGTGAGTGCGTTTACTCTCTTTTCATTGACCACCCACGGTTCACTTTGAAAGGTGCAAAATACTTCCTGAAGTTCAACCTACAGCATAAAACAACATTGTATCACATGCTTTTAACACACTCATATATGCACACACATACTTTACTGCCACCACTGTTTTCATTAGTTTGGGTGTTTATTAGCATCATTATCATCCATTATCTTATGTTAATGAATGTTTCAAACATGTCATTCGTCAGCCACCGGCAATCCAAGTTCATGCACTAAACACAACACAAACACACTTTCAGCACCAACTTGGGCTTCATCGCTAAAACGCTGACGTCTCAGATGTCGATATACAAACCTTACTGTGGAAAAAGGATTTTGTTTAATAGGTATGGACTTAACCCTTCAACACATAGTCAAGTCATTTTTAAATGGTTAACTCCTCTTGGACGGCTGATTCTGATTTGTGATCTTTTTTTCCTATTTGAATTTTTTTAATGTATTAAATTATTTACATTTTCAAAGTTTACATTATAAATTGGTCAAAATTGTTACATCTTCTTAAGTAAAAAGTTGGCTTTCCTAGAGGAAGTTATGTTATGACACTAACAAACTAATTAGTCTGAACTACTAGAAAAAAAAAACAGGACTATTGACTTTGGCTGATTTCATTAGCCAATGATAATACATGAAGTGTTGAAGGTTCAAAGAAAGGACGTTACTTTATTCGTGACTCACCACATACTACAGCTACGTAGAAGTATGGAGCTGCTGAGGGGACATGATGGTTATTTTCTAATGAAGCATGGCTACAAATTAATATACTGTGGCCACAATTTGATATGTCAATTAATTATTTGGTGGGAAAAGTTTATTCGCTTTGAGAATTCAATTAATATCAGGGTTCCCAAACTAAATCAACATGTGGGATCGCTTGATTTACAAATTGGGTCATGAAAGAAACTCATGTCCTCCTTTGTTTTATTCATTTGTTTTACAAATTGATGCCACGAATATCAGTCGAACTTCAAGGACAGGTTTTAGTTTAAACAATTTCAAAATGTTACTGGGAGTCACAATCATAGAAGCTATGTTTTACATAATATTTTGTTTCTTTTCACATTCCTGGACTAGCTTAGGAGTTCAGTGATAAAATAAAATAAAATAATGTCTCCGTGAATCTACCTCCGCTAGTTCCTCGGTAAATTCCTCATCAGGTTAATGAACACGAAACAGTTTTTGAATATTAATTTACAAGAGTGACAATAAATAACAAGGAGATATCAACATGTCAGGGCTCATAATGTCCATTTAGGGTAGTTTGCACAAATAGTCTGGGAAGCCATGTGTTTGAGATATCACCAGTGACTCAATTATATCAATATACATCATTCCAAGATTGAAGTAAAGTGTAATATTATGAGCTATATGAGGTTGCTGTGGCCACAGTGGTCTAATTCAATTGAGTTCTGTCTCACACGGTACAAATTTAACACACACACACCCCTCAGTCCATATGTAGAAGACCGGCCATGCCGTTTTAGATATTTGAACTCTCTACACTGGATTTGTAATGAAGCAATGCAATAAACGGTAACACTGCAAATGCGTCTAGCCAGCACAGCCGATATGAGAGTAATCAAACTGCCGAGTATTTATGTAGCACCTTTCATAGCCGGCAGGTTCAAGCACTTCACACGGTCCAGTGAAAGCACACGTGAAAGTTATCAGTCAAACATTTCAGGCAGAAACGCCGCTCTATCCATCACAGGGGCCATTCACACAACGCCTGAGCACAAGTCATTACAGAAAATTACAGAAAAGTCCAGGTTTGGCTCGGAGTCCATTTACAGAACTAAAAGGTAATTTGCGCGGCTTGATGAAAAGCGGAAGAATCCTAGGTAATGACTTAATTCGCTAATAGGAATAATTATAGCGCAAGCCAGAGGCTAACTCCGCTAGCCGAAATGAGAAATACGTCACCCTGTGCTTATCTTTGCAAATTGTCCAGAACAATCGCAGAATATTGTATTGTATTTGGAATGTGAACTATATAATGATTAGCAAGTCATAACCTTAGAAATACTCCTCACTAAATAATAGTTTAACACTCACGAAATGTGACGGTGAAACAGCAGCATGTAAATTCAAAAAGCAGTAGAAGGACCCACAAGATATTTTTTATAAGTATATTTTATAATGTACTAAAAAACTTGGTCCCTGAATTACCACGATACCACAAACAAGTGTTTGTGTGTGTGTGTGTGTGTGTGTGTGTGTGTGTTAACCACAGGAGACGTCTGAATCATTAACTGTAGCATGTAGCTAGCGTGCACACGCCTGACAATGCCTCGATTAGAGAATTACTCACGGCAGAACTGCTTAACCAATTAAGCCTGGAAGTGTGCCGTTCGCTCACAGTGCATCAGAATCCTGGAAAAAAACTGAAGACAAAACACCACAGGAAAGAATGAGAAATCAGAGGACAAAGACAAAATGCTAGCTGTTTGTTTTTAGCAAAATCCTCCAACTCTTGGGAATGTGTAATCCAGCTCTGTGTATCTCTGTGTTTGTGTGTATTGCATGGGGTTTTGGGGTATTAGTGGATTTCTTCCTCATTGGAGGTTCTAGATTAGGATAGAAAGCCCTGCTCCCTGTATGCTATCATTAGCTGGACTAGCATAGACACTAGCAGGGTTCTGTATTAGGAAACAACAAAGCAGAAGAAGCTAAATCTGGGGAAAAGGTCAGTCAAGCAGAGAGCACCGCTTGGACTGGAGAGTTAGCGTAGCTTAGCGTGGATGGTTGACGCCGCTCAAGCACACGAGTACTCATTGCTTTAACAATCACTTTGTCTTTCTGTATCGGTCACTGTTACACTTTCTCTCTCTCTCTCTCTCTCTCTCTCTCTCTCTCTCTCTCTCGCTCTCATTTAGTCTGTCTCTGTTTCTATCCCTCTGTTCACCCTCTGAGGCACCGCTAAAGGCTAACCACCACTTGATGCTAAATCTGGAGAAAAAATGCTCAGCCTCGAGCAGAAAGAGATTCGTTGACATTTCTGTAATGGACAGTAAGACTTGTGAGATTTAGCATGTGAAAGAGTGAAACACACACACACATACAGAGAGAGAGAGAGAGACAGAGAGAGAGAGAGAGAGAGAGAGAGAGATACCAATACATTTGTTCAACAGTTGACATTAAAGAAGCTAAAGTGCTGAAGCAACTTGAGGTAAGATTACAAGTTTAGCCACAGTTAGCCTGAGAAGTAAATTCAGCTAGCATTAGCTCTACGAATTACAAACAGAACAATTAAATATATTTATGACAACAGGTAGGTTGAAGTAATGTTTTAGGTCCATGAGCCACACCAGGGGCTAGTCTGCCCTCACACACTGATCCATGGCATGATATTAACTATTAACCATCCCGTGGTTGTCATTATACTTACATGTCATAATAAAACTAACCGAAAAATGTTTGGATTATTAGAAATTCAGCATTAAAAAAGCATTAAAAAACTGACAACTAAAGCTAGCTAGCTAGCGTGAGCTTGTTGCCAAATAGGATAACTAGTGCTGCAGCATGTTAAAACATTGGAGTGTGTTAAATGAACATATAGCTAAATAATAGTGCTAGTTAATAGTTAGATAAACAAATAGCTACTTAATATGATATAAAGTAAATAGCACAATATAGCTAGCAGTGTGAAAACTTTTGTGAAACATTTAAAACGCATACTACTTTATTTTGCAGATTTCTTATCTTATCTTATTTTGCAGCTTTCTTATCTTTTATATATATATATATATATATAATTTACAATTTTAGAATATTACATAAGTAAGGGTAAGCTGTTTCCAGAACTTTCTGGTGGATCTACCAAATTTTACCAAAATTAACTCAATCTGTGTTTTAGCATCTAGTAGCTAATCAGACCAAACAGTATTTTTAGTAGGATGGCTTTAGCGTTTCATTGAGGGTTAATTATTGGAGTAATCAAACATAGAAAGCTAAATAGCTAGCTAATATCTTAGCAACCTGCTGACAGTCTATAAAATTGAGTATTAAATATGTATTAAATAAGATGACAGCATGCTAAGCAGCTATCACCACTTTATAAGTAACCTATGTAGCTACCTAGCTCAATGCTGTCATTTGGATGGGTTTGTAAGGACGATGTCATGAAAATGATTTTGTGGAACCAACTTTAGATCGATTCTGAATCTGATTCAGAATTTTTTTTTAAAAATTATGAAATGTAACAGACAGTCCGAGTGCTGAGATCTCAGGATTGAGTTAGCTGTGAAAACGCCTCAGGCCTCAGCCATCCTAAGTAACGTGTGTGTGTGTGTGTGTGTGTGTGTGTGTGTGTGTGTGTGTGTATGGTGTAAGGCCATTATCCTTTACACAGTGTATGTAGTGAAGCAGCTAAAACGGAAGGCGATGTGCAGCGAGAGAGGCCGGCATAATGGGTGCAGACGCATGTCAGGTCTCTTCTCCTCATGGCACCGTGGCCTTGGACATAACCCATTATTCACACACGCACACACACACGCACACACACACACACGCACACTTAATTAACCCAAACTCACTTACAGACAGCCTCAGACTTTCTCTAAAAATGTTACGTTAAATCGGATGGCATAGAAGTGCCATAAAATACAGATTTTAAATTTAACTCCAAAAGAAATCGTACTAAAATATTTTTAAACATGTCCGCTTAGTACAAATGATCTTAAACCGTGGATTGGTGACTCTAAATGACTGCGGTCCCATCCAGGGTGTAACGCTGTCACTGAAGATGAATGAATGAATAAGATGAAGACAAGATAAAATACACGCGACCCCTAAACAGTAAATTCATCCTTAAGTACATAACAGCAGGCTTAAAGGTGTCAGAGGTGCCAGTATTTAGGTGTGTGTGATCTGTGTTATCTTTGAGCAACATAGAGGGTCAAAACCTCTGGAAGAGAGCTGTCAAATTAGAAGCCCTTTGCTAGATGTGGCAACAGCTACTAATTGGTGACAGTGAGCACATCCTGTTAGAGCATTCTGGCTTAAGGGCTAAAGCGTGCCATGGGGGCAAGTGTATCTATTTGATGACAGTGAGATGAGGGTGTGAATCTTGACACATCTTCTATCATGGCCCAGAGCGGAGGTGAGCGCTCTCTCTCTCTCTCTCTCTCTCTCTCTCTCTCTCTCTCTCTCTCTCTCTCTCTCTGCACGTGTTCATCATGGGCTTTATTAGAAACAGGTAATTGGCTAAAATTGGAAAGGTGTGAAATTATAACTCGGCTATTCAAAACCATTTAGGTCCCTTACCAGAGTTATTTTAAGACTCTTTCTCTTTCATTCTTCCTCTCTTTCTCTCTTTCCCTTTGCAGCCCCCGGTTTATATTTTGCCTCCTAAAATTACTTCGTTGTCACAGTTCAGCTCATTCCATTTCCTGTTTTTTTTTTTTTTTACTTTATTTACCTTTTTTTTTATAAACAGCCAGGAGAAAAGTATTAATTATCCTTGTACAATTTAATGCACCACGTGTTTTAACCTTTCAGGTTTCCGGTAAACAGCAGCATAACCAGGCATATCCGTGCTAGCAAATGTGATTTATGACAAGAACCTTTAATTTCAGGGTTTTTTAAATAGGTTAGACGGCAATCTGCATGCATTTAAATGCGCCCGCGAAACCCTTCCTCTCCTCCTCCTTGTCTTCGGGGCTTGCCGTTCATATTCAAGGATGATTTTTGTCCACATGCATTTTGGTGGGTGTCACCTTAGATTAAATTATTACCGTTTTTCGCAGGCCCTGCGTCGTAGGCCGGGGGCCCCTTATTTACTAGAATCAATGAAACAGTAATGAAAATCCATTTTTCATACTCTCCGCTCCTGCTGACTTTTATTTAGTTAGCTGTGTCTAAGCAAGCAATTCATTCCGCCTAAATGCCACCCCAAGAATGGCATTAGCACAGCAAGGGTTAACGGGGATTAAGACAGCTCTGCATGTACACATTCTCACACACACACACACACACACACACATACACGTGAGATTAGAGTGTACTATATTGTAAAAAACCATGTTGCCAATAAAGGTACCTGTAATGTAAAGCTCAGGTACATCCTACATGTACGACGTTTATAATCTGTTATTGATAACTTTAAGCATAAAACAGTGATAACATATTCAGTCAAAAATGAGGTTTGGACATTACTTCTACGATTACTCAAAATCTCGAATCGGACAAATAAACTTTTCGAAAAGCCGATCACTTTATCAGTGTTGTTGTTTGACCTAAGACTCAGCTGAACAGCTTAAAGAGACCATTTGGTTATTTGTTTTCTCTTTTGAATGGGGTGCTTGAGAAGAAGCATTTGTAGGTTTACTGCACAAATGTTTACTACGAACCACAAGGTCACTTAATTTAACACGGCATATGTTGCTAAAGCCTACATCTCCTTGTCTTTAATGAATTCTCCCTCTCTTTCTCTCATCCAAACTAAGCCATTTAATAAGAATAATTCCCCTTGCACCAGGGCAATGCTTTTAATTTAAGGTTTATTGGTATAATATGTGACTTAGGAATGATAGTGTTACGCACATTCGGATGAGGGATGTGAAGATGGAATGGCTGGAAGCGTGCATATTCAAATTGGGGGTGGAACAACAGGGATAATCAGCCTTACTGGGTCATAGCACATATTCCCTAGATACTGCTACAGCTTTTTCATTAAGGAAGAATAGACACAGAATAGATATAATGTTTCAATGTATGACTCTGAAGCAGAGACACGGTTTCAGTATCTGACTATAAAGCAGAGACAGAGTCAGTATCTGACTCTAAAGCACAGAGACATACATGTTACTATCAAACTCTAAGGCACAGAGACAATGTGTCACTACCACACTTTAAGCAACAAAGACACAGTTTCAGCATCAGCCTCTAAATAACAGAGAAAATTCAAGTATCTAACTCTTAAGCACAGAGACACTATTTCAGTATGTGACCATAAAGCACAGAGACAGATTCAGTATCTGACTATAAAGCACAGAGACACAGATTAAGTATCTGACTATGTAGCACAGAGACACAGTTTAAATATCTGATTATAAAGCACAGAGACACAAGTTAAGTATCTAATTATAAATCACAGAGACACAGTTTAAGTATCTGATTATAAAGCACAGAGACACAGTGTCTGAATCGAAAGCACAGAGACACACATTAAGTATCTGATTATAAAGCAAAGAGACACAGATTAAGTATCTGATTATAAAGCACAGAGACACAGTTTAAGTATCTTATTATAAAGCACAGAGACACAGTGTCTGAATCGAAAGTACAGACACAGTTTCAGTATCTGATTATAAAGCACAGAGACACACATTAAGTATCTGATTATAAAGCAAAGAGACACACATTAAGTATCTGATTATAAAGCACATAGACACAGATTAAGTATCTGATTATAAAGCACAGAGACACAGTTTAAGTATCTGATTATAAAGCACAGAGACACAGTTTAAGTGTCTGATTATAAAGCACAGAGACACAGTTTAAGTATCTGATTATAAAGCACATAGACACACATTAAGTATCTGATTATAAAGCACATAGACACAGATTAAGTATCTTATTATAAAGCACAGAGACACAGTGTCTGAATCGAAAGTACAGACACAGTTTCAGTATCTGATTATAAAGCACAGAGACAGTTTACGTATCTGATTATAAAGCAAAGAGGCACAGGTTAAGTATCTGATTATAAAGCATAGAGACAGTTTACGTATTTGATTATAAAGCACAGAGACAGTGTCTGAATTGAAAGCACAGAGACACATTAAGTATCTGATTATAAAGCACAGAGACACAGTTTAAATATCTGGTTATAAAGCACAGAGACACACATTAAATATCTGATTATAAAGCACAGAGGCACAGATTAAGTATCTGATTATAAAGCACAGAGACACAGTTTAAGTATCTGATTATATAGCACAGAGACACAGTTTAAGTATCTGATTATATAGCACAGAGACACAGTTTAAGTATCTGATTATATAGCACAGAGACACAGATTAAGTATCTGATTATAAAGCACAGAGACACAGTTTAAGCACAAAGCAGTCAATAGAAGAAAAGGTGTTGAAAATATCTCATTGCAGAAGAATATCACTCTCTCTTTTTCTCTATTACGGCTTTGTATATTTTTCACAAGCCATCTTTTATATTATTCGCGCACACACACACACACACACACACACACACACACACACACACACACACACACACACTTCTCTCCATCTAGATAGCTTCTTAATTGAGTGTGTATTTCCGTGTGTGTGTGTGTGTGTGTGTGTGTGTGTGTGTGTGTGCATGAGGTTGGGAGGGGGAGCGAGTGGGCAAGCCTTCCCTTGTATGTGATGAAATAAAATTTAATAACTAAATAAAAATGTAAATAAAGATTTGCTTAA
>CM042560.1:4055000-4057500 GCA_023630585.1 Cranoglanis bouderius | reverse complement strand
GTAAGGAAACGGGTATTTCACATGTTTGGAAGGAGTCTCCAGTGTTAGCGCTTCGTAACAGTCAGAGGTAAAGCTGTAAATTTGAGTTTTCTACCATGGGGAACTTCTTTGCACTTCCAGGTTTTTCAGCATCATAACATTTCTTTAAGAAGAGAAAAAAAGAGAGGTTGGTGATGGGACGAGTGTTTATAGCTACTATAACACAAGTGATAACAGGAACTAACTTGTTTCACGGACGTGCCGCAACATAAAATGTTACTATGAATGGATTAAAAATATGGCATGCCATCGTTTAATAACTAAAAACGTGTTAGCGTTGGCAAGAACGAAGAATAAAACACTTCAGAATGTGCTTACTGGAAAATAGTTCTCAGAAATGTGAAGAGTTACGGAGGTTAAGGTTCGAGGCGGGGTTAGTGTTGCTTTTCTTACAAATGTATTAGTACAAAATCGAATAAAATCCAATCACAAAATCCATGGTCAGACGATATATATTCTAACCTCGCCCTAACCCTAATCTTTGTATCTTTTATACATCTTGAGTGTAGGCCACGTTGGTTCCTGAAGGGAATTCAGCAGTCCAGTTACACAAAGTTGCTGTTCTAAGCACTCCAGCATCTCTGCCACAATAAATCATCTCTTTATCCAGGTTTAAAAAAGCCCAAGGTCTCAGAGTATTTATTAGTTCAACTTCCTCAATCAGCTATTTATTCCTACTGTTCCAAATCCTCAGTCCCACCTCTGCTATCTGTCTCTGTCTCTCTCTCTCTCTCTCTCTCTCTCTCTCTCTCTCTCTCTCTCTCTCTCTCTCTCTCTCTCTGACTCACTAGCAGCATCAAAGCATGACTCAAGGCCTTTAACACAATGCACAGGAAAGCTTCTACGTGCCGTGGCCACTTCCTGTGCCTCTGAGGGACACACCGGGCAAATACGTTAACTTCACAATGTCAAAATAGTGGATAAAGGTCAAACAGCAGAGACAACTTTCTCTGTAATGGTGCCTTTGAGGGCATTAGCGTGAAAAAAATGCTACTTTGCATAATTTGGTTTAAGGAAAACATGAATAAATAGCTCCTGAGAACATCCGAGAAGAAATCTCTCACGAAGAAATCATAAACATGTCGATGACTTTATAAATAGATTAATTTATAAAAAAAAGAAAAGAAAAGAAAATGATTAGTGAAAAGAGGAAATGTCTGCCACAGTTTCTCAGTGGTCATTAGGGAAATTCTTCCTTTATTTCTTCACTTTCCTTTATTTCTTAGCTTCATTGTTCGGATGAAGTAAGAAGAAGAAGACATGCATTGGCAGTTATTTAAGATGATAAATCTTCAGATGGCCGTTAGGATGTTCGCTGACAAGCCGATTGCCCAATAAATGGAGACAAGGGGCGCGTCTCAATCAGCTCCCGAGTTCAGTAGTCAGGGCTCTGATCTGGGAGTCGGCCATTTTAAGGGCTGTCTCAATCTCAAAATACTTCCAGTGCACTGGAATGTTCACTCCCTAAAAAAATCCCACAATGCACCGCAAAAACCAGGGAGTATCGATGCTCACTATGTTCCCTTACTGGAAATGATGCCATATTTTCTGAAGCCTCTCGGCTCGAAATAAATGGCGGATGAACTCTCAGCCAACTTCGTCTGCAAATGTAAGTAGGTCGTTATCATTTTTTTTTTGACGTCCTATATACTGTTTGTTTGAGTCTAACGACTTTTAAGTGTTTAATGATTTTAAAAAGTACCATGACAGAAAGGCATGTGATTAAGCTAACAAATTTATATGACATATAATGACAGAAAGATATCGGTCCTGCCTGCTGTTGATAAATGCCAGTGGTGATGTTTTACAACGCGAGTACGTAGTCATGTCGCAGGAAATTGAGCCATCAGTGTCCCAATGTGTAGTGACCCAGAGTCCTTACCAGTGCTCGAACTCGTGTACACCATATACTAATTCACCACCTAGGGAGCTGATTGAGACGCACCCATTTTATAGTCTTTCTCCCCAATTTGGTCACCTGCCGATTCCCACCCAGCAGGCAGCGACGGCGAAGGCTGACACATCCTTCTTTATAATACATGTGAAGCCAGTCAACTTCATCTTTTCAGCTGTCTGCCCTCTTCCGCATACATGACCTCACAGATGCCCACGATTTGCTGTTGTCGCTGTGATTGACAGAGGAGAGAGATGGAGTATGCCTTCCCTCCCACAGAGCACGGCCATTTTTGCTCTCTTGGTCTCTCAGGCACGAATGGCTGTGACGTAGTCCGAAATCGAACTCACGATCTCCTTATGAACACTTTTCTCATGCGCCACTTCTGCCCATTCTCTTGAGGGCGCCAATACTTCTAGAGATGACTGTATAGCTGTTTAGCATCATGGATGTGACATTGTACAAACAGTGTTTCTTAGAGACGACACATTTTCACCATGCACTTGCGTTACAGATGTGAAATACGCGCACACACAGATACGCGCACGAGTCTAGAAATAGGGATTA
>CM042560.1:4020000-4050000 GCA_023630585.1 Cranoglanis bouderius | reverse complement strand
ATAGGGTTGGAACCTCCCAGCGAAGGAGGTGCGGTCTTTGTGCCTATAAGTCCAAGTAAAGAGGCTGTGGCCTCGGTCAGTGCTATTGAAGAAGGCGTGGCTTCTCTGCTTGTCAGTCACAGAGAAGGAGGTGTGGCCTATGCTTCTGTCAGTTAATGAGAAGGAGGCGTGGCTTATGTGCTTGTCAATTCTAGTCCTGGTGAAGGAGGTGTGGCCTATATGTGCTTATCAGTTCTAGTCCTAGTGAAGGGGGTGTGGCTTTTAGGCGCTTATCAATCCTAGTCCTAGTGAAGGGGGTGTGGCCTGTGTTACAGTAGTGTGTGCTCTGTCAGCATCAGCGAACTGCAACTAGGTAGACCTGCAGGTCCATTCACTGTCCTTTCTCTCAGCATTTCTCTCTCTCTCTCTCTCTCTCTCTCTCTCTCTCTCTCTCTCTCTCTCTCTCTCTCTCTCTCTCTCTCTCTCTCTCTCTGAGAGCCCAACTGTAACAACAGAACTTCATAAACACTGGTGCATTCCAGACTGCTGATCTCAGAGAAACGAGTCCACCACTGAGATACAAATATTTACCCTCAGTGTGTGTGTGTGTGTGTGTGTGTGTGTGTGTGTGTGTGTGAGGCTGCAGAGAGAGAGAGAGAGAGTGAGTGAATGCCACCACAAGGCTCCATCCCAGTGTTCAGATAAATTTCCTCTTTCCAAAATTACAAGAAATACATCTATGTCCAATCCACTTGTGGCAACATGTCTTCATTTCTAAGAGACAAATGATGAAAAGTATTTTAATTAAACCCTACAGCACACATGTCTGATTTTTTTTTTTGTTTTGTTTTGTTTTTTTTTTTGTTAAAAGTTTGTTTTTGGGAGTAGAAATGAAATGTGAAGTGTGGAATTAAGCTGCGTGTGTACAGAGAGGAATGTAGAATGAACCCAGTGTGGCCTGGACTGAGCTGTGCTTACTCAGACCTGTCCTGGGTCATGCTGACACGAAGCAGCAGCTTGTGACCTCGCGTTGTTTTCAGGTCAAAATGACCTGCTTTACTTTGTTACTAAAAACAACAACAATACTAAACCTTTCTCTTACATTTAGATTTGGCTTGATATCTCTAATGAATTTTCTATTTTTTTTGGATTACAGACCCTTGGTTGGGAGTAACAAAGAATAAAAAAGACTGCCTCTCATTTTTTTTTAACCTGATGAAAGATGATGTCTTTCATATTGCTTCATCTGTGGCTTAATGGGATAAACACAACCGTTACATATGTGTGGATTTTTTAATAATTTTTTTATTTATTTATTTATTTTTGTTATTTGGATTATAAATTCCATTTTGCGAAAAAAAAAATTGTATTGTTATTTATTCGCTGTTTGTTGTTGTTTTTGTTTTATTACTTTTCACATTACATGATGTCTGGGAGTAACGTGAAGTTGTTAAATTGACATTATTTTATCTTTACACATTGTGTTTGAATGCTTTTCGTGTCACCGCTGCTGTTTAAATCATATACATCATGACACAGAATTGTTGATTATAACACCACAGAAAACAGAGGGTCCCTCATGGAACCTTACACATTTAAAGACATAGAAAGAAAGAAAGAAAGAAAGAAAGAAAGACTAGCACTCTGCTAAAGTAACTCTATCCACTAAGGCGGTGGTTGTTAATTCTGACCTTTTGCTAAGTTTCACTTCACCACCTCTCCAATTTCTGCTCTGCTGCCTACAAGAGCGGCTGCCAACGTGAGGGTGAGCGAGAGTGATTTTTGGGGTGAGTGGGTGTGATTGAGGGTGAGTCGTGCCTGATTGGTTGTTATGGTCAACAAGCCTCGTTCATGGGTGACTCTCTCTCTGCGTGTCAAAAGGTCAGCCCGAGCCTGTCAGGGTGAAAGGTGAAAAAGATGGAAGTGGGGGGGGGTCGTAGGTATGGGTCAGTACACCAGTCCCATCTCATAAATCTTATTTTACACACCAGCGGGGCTTTACACCAATCACAGTCAACCAACCGGCACAGCACATAGCGTTAGCTTTGATGAAGGGTTAGGTGATGTGATCCGTGTGTTCACCTTGAACACGCGTCATTAGAGATTGACCACCATTAAAAATGAGCAGTAATTGAGACTCACAGTGTGTAGATCTGTGTGTGTGTGTTACATTCTCTGCTCTAGTGCATAATAATTACTCGGATATGTGAAAGCAGAACAGACGCCAACTGTCCAATAGGCTCTAACATGTTTTACCACCTAAAACCTAGCGAGCTAGGACTATAGTGTGGTTTTAACACATGTTTTGTTTAACCACTCACAGTCCTAGCTCCTTTTGTAGTTATTCATCTTAAAGCATCTTATTCAGTAACTATGATGAATGACTTAGTATTTACAATGATGAATAGAAGAAGTGTGTAGTTACAAGAGAGGGGTGTAAGTTTGGACCTGTCAGTGTGTCCTGGGAGTTTAAACATCTACAAAATATTTCTTTTTTAAGGATTTTGAAGGATTTGAAGATCTTTTGGGTTTTAATAAAAAATATTTTCTGAAAATATTCTAAAGGAGATCTTCAATGATCGTGTGTAATGTTTTGTCAATGATTTTCTGGAAACTTATTTAAGAAAATCTTTAGGAAATTTCTTCCAGGGTCTTATAGAAATCTTGACATTTCTTTAATGATGGTCTATCATTTTTCATCTATTTTCTGAAAATTTCTTTAAGGATCTTCTCAAAATTTCTTTAAATATTGTCTTGAAATGTATTCAAATATCTTCTAGACTTTTCACTAAGCATATTCTGGGGATTTCTTTAAAGGTCTTATGTATTTAAAAAAAAATAAAAAATTGGAATTTTTTTCCAGTATCATCTGGAAGGT
Organism: Cranoglanis bouderius; assembly: GCA_023630585.1. Lineage (NCBI taxonomy): Eukaryota > Metazoa > Chordata > Actinopteri > Siluriformes > Cranoglanididae > Cranoglanis > Cranoglanis bouderius. Next base: position 4,047,143 of record CM042560.1, on the reverse strand, counting down.
GATTTGTAGGGATCTTGTGATCTTTTCCAAATATCTTCTAGATATTCCTTCAAGTAAATTCTGGAAATTTCTTTAAGGATCTTCTGGAAATGTCTTCAAACACATTGGAGAATTCCATTAAGCACTTCTGCAAATTTCTTCAAAGCCCTTCTTGAAATGTTGTTAAGAACCTTCTAGAAATTTCTTCAAGGACCTTCATGAGAATGATATGTTAAGTAAGGAATAACACACACCAGACAGTGCTGTTATATGAAAATAATGCACGCCAGGGGGTGTGTGATGCTGCACAGCGTGCAAGCGGAAGTGCATTTTTTTCATATAACAGCACAGTCTGGAGTGTTATTCCACTTATACCACAGCAATTTGCCAGCATTTAAAATGTTGAATATATTAATGTATGAAACATTGCACATTTTAATTGTTTATAGTTAGATTTAATGTTGTGGAACGTCTGAGAGACAAGTTAGTTCCTGTTCTCACTTACGTTAAGCCTTTCCCTCACCAGCCTCACTCTTTTCTCTGTCTCTCTCTCTCTCTCTCTCTCTCTCTCTCTCTCTCTCTCACACACACACACACTCTCTCTCAGAAAACATCACTTTATAGAGAAACCAGAAAACTCATCTGTCCTGAAAACTTTCTTGTGCCGATAAACTTCTCAAAGTACTGTGACTGTTACAAAGTGCTTACAACCGAGACTCCTTCCATAAAGGTTAAACAAATGTCCCCATATATATGTTTTACTTTGGTAAAAACCACGTTTTTAAAATCTGTTTATTATTAGCCTTAGATTATGTGGCATTTCCACCATATAAGACCCTGTGTATGAGCTGTTACTATAGAAACAATAACGTATTAGAACAAGTATATTTACATTAACGTATTGTTGTTCATGTTACAGCCAGAACTAGTTCCCGACCTGTTATATGAAAATAATGCCAATCAGATTTGAGCATCCAACTCTGCTGTGGTATAAGATACATTAATGGCTAATTAGTACTTTATATATATATATATATATATATATATATATATATATATATATATATATATATATATATATATATATATATATATATATATATATATATATATATATATATATAAACGGTGCCAGAACGTTTTGGATGTTCCAATACTGAATAGATGTCCCTCTGACCTTCTGACCCAGTCATGTTTGGTTTTATTTATTTTGCAATACAGTTATTATAGAAATTGCCAGTATATCTAATCTTCATGTGAATTATTATTATAGTTTATAATATAAACTATGTTAGCTCCAATGGAACAAAACCCCAAAATCACCTCACATAATCAGAAATCCTGCTCATGGCTTCAGCCTGAGTTACATGTGTGGTTTCATTCTTGCACGATTTTGTGATCTGTATCTGCCCTTTGTCAGAATTATAGGAGGTAAAAAAAATAAATAAAAAAAAGAAAAGAAATGAAACACTGGTTGTTCCTCTTTAGTGGGTGGGGCTGGTTTGAGTGACATGAGATTTGACAGATCCTGCCTGAGCCGAGGTGAATTCGTTTGAACTCTCAATAAACAACACGACCATAATGAACTCCACATGCCTTTATGTGTGTATGCGTGTGGACGTGAGTAAGTGTGCCCGCCCGTGTGGTACCGGTGTGTATAGGAAAATGTCAGGCTGATCAAACCGCTCATCTCCACTGGGCCGTTCGCGTATGAAAGTGATACCCTGTCAGATTTACTGTAGAATAAATATTTGAATCAGCACTGCACTGCCATTATAATCACACGGAGCTCGCTCGGAGTTATTCTGACTTCTTCTGCTCTTCCTGTAGCCGTGTTTCAAATGAGCCGTTTATTTATCAGAGCTCAGCCCACCTGCAGACGACAAGCTAACCATGGAAATGGCCTTCCAGATTTTTTCCTTGATCGCTACCTGATTTGGCTCATCAGCTAATCATCAAGCTCTTCACAAGTGGAATCAGGTGTGGACACAACACGAGCTCATGATTGCAAATTCATAAGAACACACACATGCCAACTGGAGGTTGGAGTTAGTTAGCAGTTGTGTCATTTGTTTCGACTAATGAAATTCAATATGAATCTCATTTGTCAAAATTCTGTATGAGATTGAATTTAAAAAACATTAACTGTACTGGGCTGTAGCTCTCTGAGATGGGCAGAACCTGTTCAAACTGCAGTCTCTATCTGCCATCTACTGCTCAGGCCTGAAGGTGTGAGTGCTTGTAAACTTGCACATTATCACCTTTATACCACTTATTGGCAGTCCAGAGTAATAATAATAGTTTATGTGTATATATAATACAAAAATAGACTAATAATAGTGAATAGACATTTTTCATAGCATTATTTCTGGCACTAATGATGCCTAATAAGCAGCATTCAGGTTTGTTTGGACTGTGCATGGAAATGCAGCCTGAACCACAGGGACTTGTATGAAGGACTCTCCACATAATTAGAGGTAAACTTTACACGCTTTACATTTTCTCAGTAACATGACAAGCTGCATTAAAAAAAGCCTAACAACTTATTATTAACTTAAAGAGAGAGAGAGAGAAAAAGAGAGGCTGGACATGGAACGAATGTCCGTATCTAGTGTTCATAACAGGGGTATCAAGGATAATCTTTATACCACAATCTAGGAAAACAGGAAAGGTTCAAAACCAGTAAGTACAATGAAACAAAAGTTAGACAATAAAACTTATTGCTTGATAAGACTTCACAACTTTACAAAGAAACAGCAGGGTGTACATATGTAGATAAAGTAATCATGGAGTAACATGGAATAGGTGACCACAATCATGTAACAAACCAATGCAAAGACAGAACAAGAACAGGAAATGTAAACACGGCCACCAGGTTTTCATTGGCATGTGAAACCGTGACAAAGAAACTTGTTTTGCGGGCATCACAAAACACTTAATATAACTGAAAATGGATAAACAGTATGCTGTGTAATTCTTCAATAAATAAAAACTATAATCACTGGCAAATTGCTGTGGTATATGAAAATAAAAACATGCTGTTATAGGGAAATAATCAACTTTGGTGTGGTAACTTTTGGTGATTCATATCAAGATGCATCACTCCATCCTCTCGTTGATTATTTTCCTAAAACAGCTTGTTCTGTCATGTTGTTCCCTACATACTACACTGTTAATAGCTAAGTAATGAACTCCAGAAAGTGGAGATGAATGTCTGTGCCTGTGAGACCATAAAAAACTGTCATGAAGTGTACAGGTTTTTTTGAGAACTCAACCAGAGAGAGAGAGAGAGAGAGAGAGAGAGAGAGAGAGAGAGAGAGAGAGAGAGAGAGAGTCACACTTCTTTAATCAATCGTCGCTAACAGACTGTGTGACAGGATCAGACTGACTGTAGATTGATGCTGTCATTGGAGCTGGAGTGAAGTACCATACACTACCTGTTATGAAATCATTATGACAGATGAGTGGTGGTGTAGCTAGCATGTTAGCCTGCTGGTTGTTATTACTCATGTCACACGGTACACTGTACACACGCAGTAGACTGAATATCCCTTTCCTCCTCACACTAGAGCTATATATTTCAATAATAGTTACAGGCTAAAAAGTCACTTTTAAAAATGTTCACGATCCCAAATCCTACTTTTAGTACTTGACTAGTTTTTTTGCGGCTTAATCTCAAGTTATTGTTTTTATTGAACACACACCGATCAGCCATAACATTAAAACCAATGAAAGGTGACGTGAATAACATTGATTATCTCGTTACAGTGGCACCTGTCAAGGGGTGGGATATATTAGTCAGCAAGTGAACAGTCAGTTCTTGAAGTTGATGTGTTGTAAGCAGAAAAAATGGACAAGTGTAAGAATCTGAGCGACTTTGACAAGGGCCAAATTGTGAAGGCTAGACGACTGGATCAGAGGATCAGGTCTTGTGGGATGTTCCCGGAGTGGTAGCAGTGGTTAGTACCTACCAAAAGTAAACATATATTGAACATATAGTGCTCTGTGTACTGTAGGTATAGGTATTATGTTCAACCCTACGTAGTGAGCGTACATAGTGAATAGGAGAAAAAATACATTCCTCCACAAAGCCAAGTTGTAAAAATAAAAAATAACTGAGTTTATATATATCTAAGATGTTATGAACATGTTCATGGTTTGGTATAGATGCGGCCTTCATAGGAAATTAATTTTTCACAATTTTTTTTTTAAATTTATTTGCTTGTGCTTTTGTCGGTGTTTTTTTGTGAAATTAATTCATTGAGTATTGATTTTTGAAATCATTTGAGAACTGCGTATAGGGCAGTGGTAGCTCAGTGGTTAAGACGTTGGGCTACTGCTCAGAAGATCATGAGTTTAAATCCCAGCACTGCCAAGCCGCCACTGTTGGGCCCTTGAGCAAGGCCCTTAACCCTCAATTGCTCAGATGTATAAATTAAATAAATGTAAGTCGCTCTGGATAAGGGCGTCTGCCAAATGCCATAAATGTGTAGGATTTTGGCTTTTAGTTCAGATTGTTTGCCTCGCACAGCCGGGGTTGGGGATCGAATCCCGGCTCCACCCTTTGTGTGCGGAGTTTGCATGTGCTTCAGGGGTTTCCTCCAGGTACTCCGGTTTCCTCCCCCAGTCCAGAGACATGCGTTTGCGATTGTGCTCTGTGTTGGGTTGCCCTGAGTTCCCTGGGATAGGCTCCAGGCTCCCCTTGTGTAGGATAGCGGTATCTAAAATGGATGGATGGAGGGATAGTTCAAAATCAGTTTAAATCTTAACAACAAACATAAAAACACAGTAGTGAAAATGTTCTACACCACGCTCACACCATCCTACTGGCACTTTGTGTGTGTGTGTGTGTGTGTGTGTGTGTGTGTGTTTCAACTTTAAAATTCTTAAAGCGTCTTCCATTATGGCTTTGCTCTGGAACCCTGGGACCTAACTGTAATTTCCTCACCAAATGCTGCCTGACAAAGCTAGTTTATACTCCCTCTCTGTCTCTTTTCTCTCTCTCTCTCTCTCTCTCTCTCTCTCTGTCTCTCTCTCTCTCTCTCTCTCTCTCACTGTTTTGTATCTTGGCCCTTACCTAAGTTGCCGGTGGCATGCGTTCAATCATACATGCTCCGTTTATTCACTTAAGGAGCAAGTTTAAACAGAAGAGATTTATTTTACATTAGCGTACAGGCACGGCCCGGACGTTTAATGTGTTTTCGTGTGTGTTTTAATGTACATTTGATGCATCTTGGTTGCAGCTTAATAAAATATTTAATGATGAAAGAGGTGATGCGTCGTCTTTGCATAGCTGTATGGCCACAGGTTTAAAATAATGCCATATTCAGTGTGGCGATGCTTTCACTGACCGTTGATAAGGAGTGACCATGTTGATGATGTAATGTCAGATTCACTGCAGTTTGGAAAATAAGTCACTGGCTTGGGAAAATTTGTTGTAGTGTTCAGCTGTAGCATTTCTCACAGTAAGGAGAAACCTGCAAACGTGTTTCTCGATTCTGATTGGACAGAAGGTGTTAAATAATTTTCTATATAAGCAGCTCTGACAGTAGTTCTGGCTTTATTAGAGCGCTCGCTCAAATATGTTACACTGTAAAAAAAAAAAAAAATGCTGTAAATTTACAGTATTTATTGCACAGCAAAATACTGTTTTATTATTTTACATGACTGTACTGTAAACGATCAAGCAATTAGAGCAGTGCACTGAATTACAGTAAAATACCAGAAAATGCAGTGCATAGTGGGACATCTAGCGTTTTTGGTCAGGGTGAGAATGGTAAAAATTCTCCTTGGGTTGACCTTGGAGGTCACATGTTCAAATCCCAGCACTGCTAAGCTTCCATAGTTAGATCCTTGAGCAAAACCCTTATCCTTAAGCTCAGTTGTGTCCTGCATCAGCCAAATGAACAAATGTACTGGATTATGCTTCATTTTATACTATAATTATGTTTACAAATATTTTACTTACTTACTATACAAAATTTCAGTATATTACTGTAAACATACAGTAATATACTATTAAAATAACAGGAATTATCTGTAAATATATCACAGTACTCTACTGGCAGCAAATTACTGTAAATTTTACAGTAAATGCTTTACAGTGTATTGTTTCTATAGTAACGACTAACTCACAAGGACCTGAATATGGCAGACACAGTACATAATTAAATCTAATAATGAACAAGCAATAATTAATAATTGTTACTACATATGGTGACGCTTTCTGCAATTACATTTATTTATGGAAGGAGTCTCCAGTGTCAGTGCTTTATAACAGTCAGTGCTTTATAACAGTCTTCAGGACTTTTTTGGGTAACATCTCAAGGTGTGTTTTTCTTTATTTCTTAATTTAAAATAGAGGGGGAAAAAGTGAAGGTGAGGGAACGCGTGTTTATTGCTACTATAATGTAATAAAAGAAACTTGTTTCACAGACACGCCACAACATTATACAGTATGTAACTATAAATGGATAAAATGTACATTAGAAAAAATTTTGTATAACTAGAAAAAAAACACAATGTGTTATCATAGGAAAATAGTCAACTTCCTTGTGGTAATAGTAACTCTGTTTTTTAACGTTATGCCTCATCACACAGCTGCATCATTGATTGTTTTCCTATAACTGCACAACCCCAAGTGTTTTATTCCGGACTTAAGTGACTGACTGAGTGACACACCTTGTAATCTCAGGTGTGTTCCTGTTATGAGTATCGGTGACAGGTATTCCTGAATATTCCTGATGTATTTTAACTGAATATTCAGGGAGCCTAACGCTGTTTAGTCGCATAGCCATCACCTGATTTTTGAGTCGGTGTTCATACTTCCTCGTCTCAGTGAGCACATGCAGAGGTGGGTCGAGTAGCCAAAATTTTTACTCAAGTGCTTTTATAAGTAAAACTACTTATAAAAATAATTACTCACATAACAGTAAAAGTAATAACGTTAATAATTACTTGGGTAAGAATAATAAAGTATCCAATGAGAAGACGCAAGTTACTAGTTACTTCAGATCTGATTAAAATGAAGGGAAAATCCTGAATCTCAGACTATATGGAGAACTGTAAGTCCCACCTCTCACTGAAAGTCTGTCTGTTCTGTTTATATGATATAAAACCTGGGTTCAAGATGAAGCAACACATCCCAGTCAGGTGATTGGTACAATAACTCAGAACCTGTCATTTTCAACACAAAATCCAAGCAGTGGTAGCTCAGTACTTAAGGTGTTGGTCTACTGCTCAGAAGGTTGTGAGTTCAAACCCCAGCACTGCCAAGCTGCCACTGTTGGGCCCTTGAGCAAGGCCCTTAACCCTCAGATGTATAAATGAGATAAATGTAAATTGCTCTGGATGAGAGTGTCTACCAAATGCTGCAAATGTAAAATCTCACACACACCCCAAAGAACAAACAATTTTCTAACAGTTGACTGTCTTTATTTCCACAACATGTTAACAACACAAACTTGTCAGCATCTGCATTTGAACAAAACAACAGAGAACAAAAGAAGAGACTATGGAACAGAACAGAAGAGAAAGTGTGTGTAGACAGAGAGTGATTATGTGTGTGTGTGTGTGTGTGTGTCTGTGTCCAGCCTCCATCGACACGGTCGCTTCTTCCCCCTCTCCAGGACTGAGCCACTAATAAAGTGAGACCACAGCAGCGTATGGCGAGACTCGCGACCTCATTATACGTGATATAATGAGATTATTAAAACTACATATATGCATTAACATTTAACAGTAACTGAGTAACGTGACCGAATGTATCGAAGTAAAAGTACATTTCTGTGATTAAAAATGAACTTGAGTGAGAGTATAAGTATGGCCAGTTAAACCTACTCTTAAAAGTACGTTTTTTTTTTTGTTGTTGTTGTTGTTTTTTTCAAAACGTTACTCAAGTAAATGTACAGAGTAAATGTAGCACATTACTACTCACCTCTGAGCACATGGTTCATGCATTAATCAGCAGGGTGTGTGTGTGTGTGTGTGTGTGTGTGTGTGTGTGTGTGTGTGTGTGTGTGTGTGTGTGTGTGTGTGTGTCTCAGGTTGTCTGTGCTGCCAAGCCTCCGGTGTTGCTAACTGTGCCATTATCCAGCCTGTCGATGCTAAACAGATATGAAATGGTGCCACTTTGTGTCACAAATTTTTAGATTCAAGCGAGGTCAGGAAAACAGAGCCATCTGTACAGCTTCTGTCTCTTTTCGCTCTTACACACACTCTTAGACTGAATTACATTCAGGTACAGGACAGGACAATGCTATAATGATAAAACATATTAATTGTATACTTCTGCATGTGTAACATATTAAAGTATTCACTTCCTCACTCATTCACTCTCACTTATTAACTCACTCACTCACTCTCATTCATTTACTTATCCAGTCACACACGTTCTTGCTTACAATGTAAGCCTTACATATTTACTTACTCACCCCCTGTCATTCATTCACTTAGACATTCACTCTTTCATTTTTAATCACTCAACTTAATTACAAACTTATACACTTGTTCATTCTGTCCCACTTATTCACTCATTCATTCACTTACACTTTCACTCGCACTTATTCATTCACTCACTATCTCACTTTTTCACTTACTCTCACTCATCCACTCACAGTCTAACTCAGTCGTACAAACATGCACTTATTCGTTTCGTCTCAATCATTCACTCATTCATTCACTTACACTTTCACTCACTCACTTATTCACTCACTCTATACATTTATACACATAGTCTTTCATTCAGTCTCACTCACTCTCTCTCATTCACGCAACTGCTTTCACTCATTTTCATTTACTTGTTTACTCACTCGCTCACTTAATAAATAATTGATTCACTCTCTGATTCACTTCATTATTCACTCACTGACAAATATTCACTCACTCAATTACTCACTCGCTCACTCACTCACTCACTCAATTACTCACTCTGTCACTCACTCACTCAGTCAATTACTCCCTCATTATCTCAATTGTTCCCTTACTCAATCAGTTACACATTCACTCACTCACTCACTGAATTACTCACTCACAGAGTAAATCACTCACTCAGTCACTTAATGAATTCCTTAGTCTCTCAATTACTCAATCACTCAGCCACTCAGTTATTCACTCACACGGTAAATCACTCACTCAGTCACTTAATTAATTCCTTACTCACTCAAATAATTACTCATTCACTCACTCACTCAGTTGATCATTCACTCACTCAATTAATTACTCAGTCACTCATTCACACAGTCACTCACTCAATTACTCACTTAGTCACTCACTCGCTCACTCACTCAAGTATTCACTCAGTCAGTCACTCACTCACTCGGGTACTCAATCACTCACTCACTCAGGTACTCACTCAGTCACTCACTCTTTTACTCATTTACTCAGTCACTCACTCAGTCACTCAGGTATTCTCTCACACAGTCAGTAACCCACTCAGGTACTCAGTCAGTCACTCAGTCAGCCACTCAGTCACTCACTTACTCAGGTACTCACTCACTCACTCAGTCAGTCACTCACTCACTCACTCAGGTACTCACTCACTCACTCACTCACTCAAGTACTCATTCACTCAGTCAGTCACTCACTCACTCAGTCTGTCAGTCACTCACTCACTCACACACTCACGCACTCAGTCAGGTACTCAGTCAGTCAGTCACTCACTCAGGTACTCAGTCTGTCAGTCAGTCACTCACTCACTCACTCAAGTACTCACCCACTCACTCACTCACTCAGGTACTCATTCACTCAGTCAGTCAGTCACTCACTCAGGTACTCAGTCTGTCAGTCAGTCACTCACTCACTCAAGTACTCACTCACTCACTAAGGTACTCACTCACTCACTCATTCACTCACTCACTCAGGTACTCATTCACTCAGTCAGTCACTCACTCACTCAGGTACTCAGTCAGTCAGTCAGTCACTCACTCAGGTACTCATTCACTCAGTCACTCACTCACTCAGGTACTCACCCACTCACTCACTCACTCACTCACTCACTCACTCAGGTACTCATTCACTCAGTCAGTCAGTTACTCACTCACTCACTCAGTCTGTTACTCACTCACTCACTCAGAGTCAATCACTCACTCAGGTACTCCGTCTGTCAGTCACTCACTCAAGTACTCACTCAATCAGAGTCAGTCACTCACTCAGGTACTCATTCAGGTACTCACTCAGTCTGTCAGTCAGTCACTCACTTACTCATGTACTCTCACTCACTCAGGTACTCATTCACTCACTCAGTCTGTCAGTCAGTCACTCACTCACTCACTCATGTACTCTCTCACTCACTCAAGTACTCATGCACTCACTCACTCATTCACTCAGGTACTCACTTACTCACTCAGTTTGTCAGTCAGTCACTCACTCACTCACTCATGTACTCTCTCACTAACTCAGGTACTCATTCACTCATTCACTCACTCAGTCTGTCACTCACTCACTCATTCATTCACTCAGGTACTCACTCACTCACTCAGGTACTCATTCACTCACTCAGTCTGTCACTCACTCACTCACTCACTCACTCACTCACTCACCCAGAGTCAATCACTCACTCAGGTACTCACTCACTCAGTCAGTCAGTCAGTCAGTCACTCACTCACTCAGTCTGTCACTCACTCAGTCGCTTAGTCTGTCAGTCACTCACTCACTCAGGTACTTACTCTCACTCACTCACTAACTCACTCACTCAATTATGTCTATTTTTTTTCTTTCTTACTCACAGATAAAATAATCATTACATAAATAGAGTAAAAATATGAAATAAAAGTCTTTAAAATGTCTGCTCTTTGTAAATATTACTCAAAATGGACATTTAATTCGTCCAATACATCTGTTATTCCCTCCCACTTGTGTATCAGGAGGATCCTCGAGCATGTGGTGTGTTTTTTTCCTCTATTTCCATTCACATATTGTTAATTATTAATCTGAAAATGAGATCTCATCAGTTGTTGATAAACATGCATTACTGGTATTGCTGTTAAACCAAAGGAACGTTCATTGTTAAACTGGGAATAGAGAAAGAGGTTTAAAAACATGACGTTGTATTTGACTTGCTGTCGCCGTGCCAACATCATCATGTCGCCTGGGGAACCGCGTCCTCCTTTCATCTTTTCTAATGGACGTTCTGCTGCATACCTGCCGTCACGCGTTAAACTTTCATCCAGCTACATTTAGGCCATCATAAATAGCAGATTAGGCAGAGCGGCATGCTTTAGACGCTCCCTACGGCCGTGCTTCTGCTTTAATGAAGCCATTTCCAGCCTGTGCAGAGAGAGAGAGAGAGAGAGAGAGAGAGAGAGGGAGGGAGGTACATTGATGGGAGAGATCTGTCATTCTTATTCCCAGTGTGTGTTTAATGCATGGAGCAGAAAGCAATGAACAGACCTGGACCTGTCAACATACACACACACACACACACACACACACACACACACAACTTACATTTCCTCCCATCTCTCTTTCCTTGCACTTTACCTTTTTCCTCACTTCTTATTTTTTGTCCTTTCATTTTCCTTTAATCTCTATTCCTTCCTTCATTCCTTCCTTCCACCACTATTTCTCCCTTCCTCTATTCTTTCCCTTTTTGCTATTTTTCTCTCATCTCACGTCCTTCCTATTCTTTCCTTTCCCATTTCTTCATTCCCTCTCTTATATGTCTTCTTTTTTCATTCCTTCATTTCTACATCTTCATTTCCTTTATTATTTTTTCTTTCCTCCTCATTTCCTTCCTTGTTTTATCTTCGATCCTCTCTTCCCTCCCTCTCATTTCTTACTTTTTTTTTCCTCCCTCGTTGTTTCCTTTTTCTTTCATCCTCTTTTCTCTATATCCATTTTCCTTCTTCCTCTTCTTTCCTTCTATTCATTCCCTATCATTTTCCCATAATATCCCTTCCTTCCTTCCTTCCTTCCTTCCTTCCTTCTCTTTTCATTTCCGTTTCCTTTCTTCCTAGTCTTATCTTTCCCAACTCTTATTCTTCCCTCTCTTTTTTCATCATCATTTCCTTTATTTTCTTTTTTGCTTTGTTATTTCTTCCTATGTCATTTCTATTGTCCTTTTATCTTCCACCCTCTCTTCCTTCCTTCACATTTCTCATCTCTTTTTACTTCCATTTCTCCCTTCTGTGTCTTATTTTGCATTCTTCTGCTTCCCTTCATTCTTCCTCTGTTTTCTTTTCCATATCTTTTCCTCGCCATATGTCCTCACCTCTCTATACCCTCCTCCTCTTTTTCATCCTCTTTTTTCTTTCCCATATACCTTTGTTCTTCCACCATAATTTCATTGCTACACTTTTCCTTCCTTTACCTTTATCACAGCAAACAAACAGAGAGAGAGAGAGAGAGAGAGAGAGAGAGAGAGAGAATCCGTTTAGATTTACAGCATGCATTAGTGCAGCTCTCTTAGGGAACATGTGTCACTGTAACTCAATAGAAAACTCAAACTCGTGTTCCCGTCTATCCAGAGAGCCATCGAACAGCCGCAGTCGATACAGCGGGACCCCGGGTCATTACCGAGCCCACGCCAGTCCTATTTCATTACCTCTGTCTCTCTCAAGAGCCACAGTGACAGTTAACATCACCTCACATCCCACAACACAGCTGACAAACCTGTTCAAGGGAGAAAAAAAACATATTCAACCTGAAAATCAACACATCATTCGATGACTCAGGTTTCTGTCTCTCTCGCTCTCTCTCTCTCCCTGTCTCTCTTTGTCCCTCTGTCTCTGTCTCTCTCTCTCCCTGTCTCTCTCCCTCTCCGTTTCCCTCTGTCTCCATCTCTCTCTGTCTCTCTATCCCACTCTGACTCTCTCTGTCTCTCTCTTGGTCACTCTCTGTCTTGCTCTGTCCCTCTGCCTCCCTCTGTCCCTCTGTGTCTCTTTCTGTCCCTCTCTGTCTCTTTCTTTCCCTCAGTGTCTCTCTCTGTCCCTCTGTCTCTTTCTGACCCTCCCTGTCTCCCTCTGTCCCTCTCTGTCTATTTCTGTCCCTCTCTGTCTCTTTTTGTCCCTCCCTGTCTCTCTCTGTCCCTCTGTCTCCCTCTGTCCCTCTCTCTCTCTTTCTGTCCCTCTCTGTCTGTCTCCCTCAGTCCCTCTCTGTCTTTTTCTGTCCCTCTGTGTCTCTCTCTCTCTGTCCCTCAGTGTCTCTCTCTGTCCCTCTCTGTCTCTTTCTGTCCCTCCCTGTCTCTCTCTGACCCTCTCTGTCTATTTCTTTCCCTCTGTGTCTCTCTTTGTCCCTCTGTCTCTTTCTGTCCCTCTCTGTCTCTTTTTGTCCCTCCCTTTCTCTCTCTGTACCTCTGTCCCTCTCTCTCTCTTTCTGTCCATCTCTGTTTCTCTCTGTCCCTCTCTGTCTGTCTCCCTCTGTCCCTCTCTGTCTTTTTCTGTCTCTCTGTGTCTCTCTCTATACCTCTCTCTCTCTCTGTCCCTCTGTGTCTCTCTCTGTCCCTCTCTGTCTCTCTCTGTCTTCCTCTGTTGTATCAATCAGAAGAAGGAAAATGTCTCTGAACAAATAGTCATGCCAGACTATTGACTGGCCAAAGATCTTTTCCAAATATTATATTAAAACTCCTTTTAAATAAAAGCAATCATGTACATAATTTAAAATTTGCAAATTAAATTTAAACCCTATCACTATGCCCCTACAAACACTGAAAAATTTGTCATTTTCTTTCATATAATATAACAACGAATAGCAATGTGGCGAACAGGACTTTATTACTTCATTACATAACTCCTGGTCTTCTACAATTACTCAACCTCAGCTACATCACTCAAGTTTCTTTATCATTCTCAACCAGATGCCCTGTGGAGCTTTTTCTCAAGTGTCTAACTTGACTGAGTAAGCAAGTTAACTATCTTTCCAAATCAGGAAACCATATATATATATATATATATATATATATATATATATATATATATATATATATATATATATATATATATATATATATATATATATATATATATAAGATCAGAAACGTTTGACAGATCAGAATCTACTATGACGCTAGGACGCAGTGCTGCTGCTACTCAAAACGAAGTCCTTTGTGGCATTTCATCATAATCCCTGGTGTCACGTCACAGCCGACTGGAAACTCCATTTCCCAGAACTCACCACTACAAACCAGCATGGCTGAAAAAAACTAATCACATGACCAATCACCCACTCTTCTGATTGAACTCACCTGTTGCTCATTACACACAAACACATAATATATAACCTGGACTTTCACAAACACGTTGTCCTAGTGTTCCCTTGTTTTTCTACCTATTTTCTATATATTTCTATATTTCTTCTTTTCTTTCAATATCTAGCTTGCTGCACTGATTTTTTTTTTTTTTTTTTTTGAGATCCCAGCAAAGATAAATGATGTAGATTTTGCTTTAATGATCTCTCAGTTTACCACTGATTACATTAGCATTATTGACTAGTTATTTCTTTAGTTTGTTTAAGTATTATGTGAAGTTTTACAACATAATATCTGTGAGCTTAGCCATATGTATGAAAAAACAAGATTTAAAAAAGAAATGTAGAAACTGATGTGTGTATATGGAGGGTAATAACTGGTGAATTTAGGTTGAAGATACATCGTTTCAGAGTTGCATCTGAATATTCGAATGAGAATCGCCACAGCAAAACACCACATCATTAACTCTGTCATTACGTATGCAAGAGACTCAGCAATGACTGCTAATATATGTTGCATCTTAAAGATGGCAGCTCCTATGCGTATTCAATAAAAAGAGGTAAAAGACTGAACAGCTGTGTAATGTGTCTTTTGCTAGTTAAATATCCCTGGGAAAATATCCTTAATTAAAACTTAGCAATATTATCAGAATTCTGATCTTCCAAATTCTGATATGTGTTTTGGATTCTCCCTTTCTTTTTCCGTCCCATACGATACTAAAATGGTAAAGCCCTAGCTCTCCTACACTTGGTTCCTCAGGGGTTCTTTGGTCTTGCTGGTAAGCCTCATGCACTTAGATATATGTTTAGTAAAAAGGTTCCTTATGGGTTCTTTGGGTGGTTAAATGGTTCTAAGCGTCTTAACTTCTATTAACTTCTATTTGGAACCTTTTGTGAAAGGGGGACTCATTGGTCTAGATTATTTATATATATATATATATAAAACATAGAACATAATTTATAAGTTTTTCCAATTGGTGGAGATCTATTTGGAACCATTTGTGGAAGAAGTATTTGGTCCTGATTCCTGATAAAACATAAGGTTTCTCACAGATAGACCAATTAAAGGACCCTTTAGTCCAACTATGATTGTGCTCTCTGATTACGCTCTTGGAAACAGGGTTCCTTGAGGGATCTTTGGGTGGTTACATGCGTGTAAGCTTCTTAAAGAAGTTCTCTTTGGAAACTTTTGTGAAAGAGGAACCCTTTTGGTGTAGATTCTACATAGAACATTCAAGTTTTCCCACAGAGAGACCAATTAAAGTACTCTTCACTCCTACTAATGGTGTGCTCTTTGATTACAGCCAATGTTCCTCATGGGTTCTTTGGATGGTTAAATGGTTCTAAGCTTCTTAAATAAGTTCTACTTGGGAGCTTTTGTAATAGAGAAACTTTTTGAGCTAGATTCCAGATATAACATTAAAGTTTTCCCACAGAGATTTGAATTTAAGAACCATTTAGACCAACTATGATTTTGCTCTTTGATTACACTCTTAGAAAATGGTTCCTCGAGGATTATTTTGGATGGTTTAATGGTTCTAATTTTCTTAAAGAAGTTCTCTTTGGAACCTTTTGTGATCGAGGAACTCACTGGTCTAAAGGCGTGCACACACACACACACACACACACACACACACACACACACACACACACACACACACACAGCTCTACTGCACCAACAAACAAGTTAATTAGAAAAAAAATGCAAATGGCTGCTGTTTGCCTTTGCCTTTGCTTCTCTATCACACCCATCACACTGAATTGCACACTCTATCACACACACATGCCTTCAAACGCACACTCATTTAATATGACATACTGAGTGAATTGACTTGTCACGTCTCCAATGAGCTCCAGCAGGCCGCGTGAGCTGATCGTGTGACCGTTTGCCCTCAGGTACAGCGGACAGTGAGCTCTGGGCGGCGTCCAAGCGCAGCATCTGTCCACCCGGATTGACCAATAAAAACACACCATTCTCATAAACAACAATATTCAGACAAATGGAGAGCAATGAAGGACGCATTCATATCCAAATCCACACAGACACACACACACACACACACACACACACTCACACACACGACGAAGGTCATCGGCAGTCCCTTCGGCTCAGCCAGTGCAGTAATTGTCTTTCTCCTGACAACTCTACTGTGAAGACATCGAACATGACGTGAGGGAGTAAGTGTGTGTGTGTGTGTGTGTGTGTGTGTGTGTGTGTGTGTGTGTGTGTGTGTGTGTGTGTGTGTCAGCATGATGTGAAACGATCGGGTTTTAAATAAATGATTCAAACACAAGAGGAAGGTAATGCCACTTATGCTATTCTTCTCAAACTTCTCTCTGCCAGCGTCGTCTCTCTAGGGACGGCTGGGGACCTGCCCCTGCACTTACACACGCACATACACTCAAATCCATCACACACTCTAATGATCCCCAGCTCTGATACGGCAGCCGTGCCATCGTCGACCAGCGGTCATAGGTGTGTGTGAGGGTCTCGAGAGTGCCACACTGGCCTAATGCGAATTTAATGACCTGGTGCTGCTGAATAAATGACAGGGACGTGGGCTGAAGGTGACAGTCGCTCAGCTTTGGGGACTTTATTCTCCTCATGCTTTATTAAAGCGACGAGACCGAAAACCTCGCGTTCACGCCCGTTTATTAGGCAGGAGTTGCCTAGAAAGTTGCCTGGAACCCCATGACGCAAATTGTCCTCTTACGGTCTCAATGGTGTCGTCTTACTGTATTGACACGTCGTGTCATGAGGAAATCGCTCAGACGAGGCTGCCACCACCGAAGAAAATTCAATTACGCAAGCAGAAATGACTTGTCAGATTTTGAGTATGGACTGAGACACATTTCTTGACATCATGCTCATCTCTGAGCTTTTTGCTTTCCTTTGGACATCAATTTAGAATACCATTAGCTGTAAAATTAACCTAATAGATAAAAGTATATATATTATATACGACAGGTATAGAGAGATTTGTTAAGTATGGAATAACACACATCAGGCCATGAGGTTATAGGAAACTAATCCACAGCGGTTTCCAAACGATTACAATGTTTAATTTATTAGTTGTGTATTTTAACAGTTTATAGTTGATAGTTAGATGTGTGTTGTTGTGAAACGTCCATGAGACAAGTTAGTTCTTATCACTTACATTATAGGAACGATAAAGGGGAACAAAAAAAAACGCAGCTTGTCATTTTATCGAGAAGCCGGAAAGCATAAACTCCTCTCTCTTAAAGTCTTTTTGTTTGGAAACAAAACTGAGACTGACACTCAAGACTATTTCCAAAAAAATGTTAAATAAATGTCAGAACACATCATCGTCATCACTACATCAACAATTATACATTTTTCTTCGTTAAACAGCATTTGTTTATTATTTGTCTTAGGTTATGTGGAGTGTTCACCATACAAGTCTCTGAAGGTGCGTCCCAAATCGCGTACTTATGCACTATTCTATTCACACTGAAAATTCCCACAAGAAGATGGTGGTTTAGTGGGTAACACATTTGCCTCACACCTTCAGGGTTGGGGGTTCAATTCCTGCTGTGGCCCTGTGTGTGCGGAGCTTGCGTGTTCTCCCCGTGCTTCAGGGTTTTTTCTCCGGGTACTCCGGTTTCCTCCCCCAGTCCAAAGACATGCGTTGTAGGCTGATTGGCATTTCCAAATTGTCCGTAGTGTATGAATGGGTGTGTGCTTGTGCCCCGTCCAGGGTGTCCACCGCCTTGTGCCCCGAGTCCCCTGGATAAGCTCCAGGCTCCCAGTGACCCTGTGTAGGATAAGCGGTACAGAAAATGGATGGATGTTTTATGTGAGGAGACATTTATTTAATCTTTTTGGAAGGAGTCTCCAGTGCCAGCTTTTCATAAAAGTCAGAGTTAAACCTGTAACTTTCTTGGTAACATGACATGCTGTAGACAAATTTATAGCTGTTATGACATAAACGATAACACGTTTCACGTTTCCGGACATTAAACCTAAGCATAAATATGATGCTTATTTCTTAAAATAAATGTAATACATGTTTCAAACACGATCAGATTTTATTTGTTCGTTTGGTTGTTCATTTACTCATGAACGTACAGAATTTTACCAAATAAATGTGTAAGCTCTGTGACAAATTCTAAAACGTTTCAAAATGGGTCACATAAAATTTTCTTCCGCCACTACTGCCAGTCGTAAAGATCCATAGCTCTTACTTGATCTAAGACACAAATACATATTTATGTCCAGGAAAAGCTTGCTTTCATACCAATACAGGAAGCATCACCCTGCCATAATGCTTTCTTCTTCAACTCTGAATTAATGCTTAACTCAATTAGGATTTAGGCCATTAGGGAACATTAGAAGAGTGGGAGAGCGATAGTTCAGCTGCTGAATGCTCTCTCAGAGAAGTCTAGTCCTGATTTACACACTCCAGACTCGGCGATCTGTCTCGGCGCAAGAGCACACGATGGTAAACGTCACAGCGTTGCACTGTAATTGAGACGCTCGAGCACTTAGTGCCAGGTCTTGATGTTTTCCTCCGTCCCAGAGACATTCCGAGATTCATAATTAGCCAGTAATTTATTTATCAATGATGAAATAAATGAACGGAGTTCATCATTGGTCCCCAGTATATTCACATGCCGAACATGTAATCGCCTGAAGGCAATTAGGCACTTCGTAATGAGGCCAATCCAGAATTATTGCTCCTTTTGGAACAATGTATATACGTTAGCTGTGTCAGAAGATGCACACACACCACATAATGTGTGTAAAGTGTACGGATGAATCTTCCTTCCCGACGTTAAATATTCTCTAACATCCCTCCATTTTGGGTTTATTTCATGTCATTTTAAATGAGTCATTTTCCTTGCCTGGTGTGTCAATCAACCTGTCAATCAACTTCATTGAACAAGATCAGCTATTAGTACAGTAATGGGAAAGGAAAACAATCTGTTCAAGCAGCAAATAGTCTTAGAAAGTCGGCCAGCGGTTAAACGCCAAACCAGTAAGCTATGCTACGTTTGTGACAAAGTGGGAACTGGGAAGTTTCAAAATTCTAAACAGTTTCAAAGTTCGAAATTTACAAACTTAGTTTATTGTACTAACATAGACATTATATTAATATATAGAAGCTACATAAGGCCATTACTTTTTAGAGTGTAGTTGGATCATTCATTTTGTGTAAGATTGTGTTTTTAATTAAACTGAGAGTTTTTTTTTTTCGTTAAGATATTACGAATGAATTAGCTTAGTTTACATCCTATATCTACTTTGAAAAATGAAATTACCATTCAAATCTTCTCAGTCAATTTAATTCTATTTCCCCCCACCTTAAATAGTTGAGGTTGCATGAACAAATCTGAAGTCAAAAAATAAATGCACTGTAAGAACTTTGCTAAAGGTAACAACATAGTAACATTAGCTAGCTAATGTTAGCTAGCATAATCTCTGCTATACTGCACCTTACCATACTCTCCGACTGACTTCGATGTATTGGTCGTTGTACTGAAGAGCTAACACTGGCTAATGTTATTACAAATAGGACTGCAGAAAACTTCCTAATTTTACATGAATTTGACAGACAAGCTGATTGTAAGTGATAACAGGCGCTAACTTGTTTCGCGGATGTTCACAACATTGAATGTAACTAGAGTATAAACGGCTAAAAAGTATGACGTGCTTTAAAAAATAAAAAATAAAAATGTAATTTTAAGCAAATCATCGGGTTCGGGATGGGAACTTTTAATTCAGCTTTGCATCAGGTTGCATCACACCAATATGTTGTTGATTATTTTCCTATACAACACATCCCCAAAGTGTTTTATTCCTCTATACATTAATGTTCCCTTTATTTAGTCATCTTTGTTCCTATATATTAGTTCCCTGTCCATTCCAGTTCATCCAGTGGTAGTACAAATAGCACTATGTTGGCCTACAACATAAAATGTAACTATAAATGGATAAAAAAGTATGATGTTCTTTAATAAATGGAAAATTGTAATTGTTGGCAAATTGCTGTGCGGAATAAGTGGAATAAAATGCGTGCTGTTATATGAAAATAATCAACTTTTGGGTGGTTACAGTAACTCTGCTTTGCATCAGGCCACTGTTGATTACTTTCCTGTAACAGCACACCCCCAAAGTGTTTTATTCCTCTCTACATTTATTTAGTTGTATTTGTTCTTATACTAGTTCCTCTGTCTGCAGATAAACACCCGGCACAGATAAAGCGCCCTGTGGCTAAACAGTGACCCTGGTGTTTGACACTGTAAATAATTTGTCAATCACAGACACTTATGGCTCCATTTAGTGACCGACGGCCATCAGACACATGGCACAGAACGTGTCGGGGCTGTGCCCTCGCCAAGCCTTTATCCAGTCGACTCCATCGTTCAGTCGTCGCAGTGCCCTCCGTATGCCCTCCGGATGAACACCTGCCTGGCTGTGCCACCCTGCCCTCCTCTCTGTCGCCTGCCTAATGTTGATGAGCTCTCAGCAGTACAGCAGGAGAGGCCATTTCACCCCTCTCACGCCATTAACGCCGCACTAATGCCCCTTCCTACTGCTACAACCAACGCAGTCCTGATGGATGTGTGTGTGTGTGTGTGTGTGTGTGTGTGTGTGTGTGTGTGTGTGTGTGTGTAAGGGGGAAAATATGAGATGCTGTTCAAGGTGGAGGTCTCGTGCTGTGTGTTTTGGTGTGGCTGCAAATTTGTGCTCATCTGTATGAGTGTCATGAATAAATTCCCTTGAATGTATTATATTTCACTTTATACCACAGTGCTGTCGAATTCTCGATTCCGATTGGTCAGAAGGTGTTTATAATTTGCAGCTCTGACATTAGTTCCGGCTACAAGGCAAAGCACAGGTTTATATTAATGTGTTTATTCTAATATGTCTTTTCTCTAGCAACAGTTAATTCACATGGACTTTAAAATGGACACTCAACAATAATTTAAGAGTTAAAATACAAAAAAAATCGTGTTGTTATTTAACAAAGGAGGAGACATTTGTTTATTATTTATGGAAGGAGTCCTCACTGTCAGCACTTTGTAACAGTCAGAGGTAAAGCTTTAACTCTTAGGAGTTCCGACATGGGGAAATCATCAGGTCACATCACGCCACCTTGTTGTTGATTATTTTCCTACGACAGCGTTCCTTTTTTTGTGCATCTTATTAATCTGCTTCAATTATGAAGACACAGATCACAGGATGAATGACAGATTAAAATCACACACACACACACACACACACACACACACACACACACACACACACACACACACACACACACACACACGGAGTACATCCCAGCCCGGCCTGTTTTTGCATAATTATATAATTAACAAACTCTGTTTATTTAATGTGCTCTGAATACATTAGGTTAACTAGTAGGGCATAATTATTACTAATTAATTACAGAATAAATAATAATTACTTGGCACAGGGCTTGGCATCGGTGTGTGGGTGTACACATGTAAATAAGTGTTATCAATTATGTTTTGGTAATTAAGTTTTCTGGGCCGCATTGTTGCTGTTGTTGTTGTTGTTACTGTACAACATCGAAGCATTTATAATAAAGAAAGAGGACCAATCAGTAGCAACAATGATCAGCGCATTAGATAGGACAATATTAAGAGTAATCACAGCGTGCGTGTTTAACCTTTAAGTCAGCATGGCGGAATAATAAACAGTCATAGCTCAGGCAAGAGAAATATGTCGGTGTCTTCGCTAATACGTCGTCATTAACCTTGTCAAAGAGCCGCCATGGAAAGAATGGAATCTCGTGCAAAGACAAAATCTGTGAAGCATCTGAGAAGTCAAGGACAAACTGGATATTAGTTGCAATGCTTCTCCTCTTCCCCACTCTGCCCTCGTCTACTCTATACTTCACTGTACTCTGGACAAGGTGCGAGGTGTTCATACGGTGCCGATTATCGTCCACAGACAGAAAGCAGAAAACTGCGGAATGATAAATTCGCTCACTTATCCGACGTCCGAATGAAATATGAGCGCAGATAGTAATCAACATTTAGTCCTGCCATATGCTCGTGATGTCCTGCCAAGCGCTTAGGTACAAGGGCTCTGAGCGTCGAGGTGAGATTTTAAAAAAGCCCCAATCTGAAAAAAACGTCAAAATGTAATTTCTCGACTGTGTTTCGTCTCCAAAAAACGTCCTTGCCTATATTTATTTGAAATGATCATTAGACAGCATTGATAAGTGGTTAAGGCTGCATTGTAGGAGTTGTCTGATTGCACTGAGTCACATCTGTTGGCTCGGCTCTCTAATTAGAGCTCCCAAATGTCTCTTTGTTCAGTAACACTGCCAGATTTTTTCCCTAAATCTATCAAAGTTAGCGATATGATGACCTATGATTGTCCGTTTTGCTTGTCTGTTCACTTATATTGTTCAGTGCAATATTTATAGTTAACTCATCATTATTTTGCATTGTGACACTATAGAAGACACTATATATGTAAAAAATAAAAAAGTCAATATATAGTTAAATATAAGTTAAATATAAATATAGTTAAATTAAAGTTAAATATAAAAAATATATATTATGTTTATATTATAGCTGTATATCGGAGGGATTTGCGGTTTCTCGGTAACACGGCAAACTAATTTTTTTTTTTTGTCCTAATAACTTCAAATGGTGAGAAAAAGATGTATATACTGTATAATTATTTCTTTTTACATACTGTATACAACTTTATATATATATTCACTCCCTCCAGGATTTTATGATCACAGAAATTAACTCAAAATCAATCAAACACCGAAATATTTAGAGGAGCGTGCAATTTATCAAAATTACCGCAGATTTCCCACAGATTCGGGACAAGACGCGTCGTTTGACGTCATCACAACACGCATTCAGCCAAAGCACTCTTCGATTTACGTGCATCGAACATGAGTACAGCTAAAAGGTCTCATTTACCAACAAACATCACTGCGAAAGACCGCGCAAAACTATTTTGTGCGATTGCAATTTCACCAATTCAAGTAATTTTCCGCAAAAAAAAAAAAAAAAAAAGCACAAAAAACTCTGCAAAATGCTGTAGAATAAAAAGAGGACTGAAACTCGCTATTACTGGAAAATCAACTTCAGGATGGTGAGAGTAACTACACTTCGTGTCATCCTGTCGTTGATTATTTTCCTATAAGAGAACAACAACAAAAAGGCATTGTTGTATGGTATATGTATGCTCATTGGCAGACAGTGTAGCATTGTATAGTGTGTGTGTGTGTGTGTGTGTGTGTGTGTGTGTGGGACACAGCGAGTGCCCTTCAAACGTTCTGTGTGAATGTAGTCGTTGAGAGACAGTCCCCGAAGCAGCGTGTACGCCAACTCTCCAGCAGTAGCAGCATTAAGAGATTGGGTTTGTGAAATGCCGACAAAATGCCTCTTGGACATTTGTGCTGAAGGTAAACAAAACCGCTGGCAGCCGAGCCAATCCCTCTGCCCACGGCGCTGTCTTCATCAGGACAATGCCAGACAAACAGAGATGTAGAGAGAGAGAGAGAGAGAGAGAGAGAGAGAGTCTGAAAGCTTTGTGCTACTTTGGAGATCTGGCTCCTGAGAAGGAGTTTTACTCAAGTGTGTGTTTGTGGTTTTCTTTTTTCTCTTCCCGAGAAGTCTCTGCTTGATATTCCATCAGAGATATTGTTGGCACCATGCAGTCCAACTTGGCAAATTCATTAAGCGCTCAGTAAATTCATGAGTATTTGCTGAGCTCCTCATTCAGGCAGACAGATACAGAATAAAGCCGCGTTCACAAGGAATATTTGGAAGTGTCGCTGCTTTGTCAACTGTATAAGTATTCACCCTCCTTGAACTTTTCCACATTTTGTACTGTTACAACCTGGAACTGAAATGGACATAATTTGAATGATATGTCATGAATTTACACATAAAAGCCCAAACACAAAATCTATACAGTCAGCAAAGGTATTTCCCAATGCAAAACATAAAAGTTGTGATTGCACTCCCAATATTCACCCCCATTGCTGTGAAACCCCTAAAGTAGTCTGCATCAGATGTCACATCAGTAGTGGAATGGATTCGACCTGTGTGCAGTTAAAGTGTCTTGTGATCTCAATATAAATACACCTGTTCCTGGAAGAACCCACAAACAGCCGCATGAAGACCATGTAGCTATCAAAAAAAAAGTTTGGTTATTTTTTAAAAAATCCAAATTTTGAACATCCTACGTAACATGATTAAATCTGAGGAGGCCATCCACCAAAACTCCTTATGCTAAGATATTTATTTGTAAATAATTTTGCAAAATACACTGATTTTTTCCCTCCATTTTCCCTCCATTATGGGCTATTTTGGTTAGATTCATGGCATATTACATCCCAATTACACCCATTTCAGTTCCAGGTTGTAACACAAGACGTGGAAAAGTTCAAGGGTGTGAATACTTATGCAAAGCACAATACGTATTTTGTGCTGAGTGGAAAGTTGCCATGTGCTGTACCAAACCGGTGAATTTAGCTTCTCCTACTTCTTTCTTAAAATCGGTATGAATGATTGAAGCCCCACCAAAAACCATTTCCTAATGGTTATGTCAGAGTATGTTCTATCAACTCTGGTGAACTTTGTAACGGATGGCAAAGCGCACATATTATGTCAATATTTTGTTTATGATTATTACCAAAAAACGACTTGTGAATGCAGCCTAGGTTTCCCAGTCCCCCCTTTACATCACCGTTCCCATGTCAAAGAACAACGTGCTCATATTTTCTTTTCTGTTTTAGTCCCGTCTCCACCCCTGTGCTATTATGTGTTTGTTACCTGATTGTGTTCACCTATTCTGTGTTACGTCTTGATTAGTTTGTCTATGTATACCCTGTATTGTTGCAAATTCTAATTGGACATTTCCTGGTTTTGACCTTTGGCTATGTGGGGGCACGGTGGCTTAGTAGTTAGTACATTTGCCTCACACCTCCAGGGTTGGGGGTTTGATTCCCACCTCCACCCTGTGTGCATGGAGTTTGCATGTTCTCCCCATGCCTCAGGGATTTCCTCCCACAGTCCAAAGATGTGCATTGTAGGCTGACTGCCGTCTCTAAATTTGTCCGTAATTTGTATGTGCGATTGTGCCCTGCCATAGGTGTCCTCTGCCTTGTGCCCTGAGTCTCCTGGGATAGGCTCCAGGCTCCCCTGCAACCCTGTGTAAGATAAGTGGTATAGAAAATGGATGGATGGAGCCCTTTTTGGAAAATAGATTTCACCTGCTTGACATTGGCTGCCTGTGTTTTAACTCCCGTTATAATTACGATTTGTTGGATTTTCCCGAATAAACCACATACCAGGTTTACATGCTTCCTTTCACTGCACATTAAACTAGGGTTGATTAGGCTAATATAGGTGTACTTATGTGTAGTCAAGGCAATGTGTATCCCATATGATAGTGTATACTTCATTCATTGTTTAATGCAAAATTTTAGGGGTTAGTGGCATGCTAGCATTAGTATGAAATCAAGCAGTATACAATTGGTGGATTAGGATCCACACCAGTCGTTGACTTTGCTGCTTCTATTTATGAAAGAAAAATGGTATGTCGTGAATTTAAGGTAAAAAAAATAATATTCTGCCAACATAGGATACAAAAACAGTGCAACAATTCTTAACCAATTAGATCAAATAAAGAAACACAAACACCCCCAAACAACACAACCTCATTTTAAACGAACAGGTAATCTAATCAGGAAAATTAAAATGAGTAAATCTCCCGAGTCCTCTTACTGCCTGTGCTGAGCAGTGCTAATGGTTAATAAATCTATGCTAACATGGCTCTCTACATCAACTCAGGAAATTCATTTTAGCTCTCAGGACCATAAAACAACTTGTACTGTCTGTCATGTATTCACCAAATTAGTTATACAGGGGACTTTAAAAGCATAGTGATGTCACTAAAGTGATTGGCTCACCACAGCCAATCAGATTCCTCCCAACTGTACTGCAACATGAGACAGGGTTAACTTTGAAATTATTAATCACTACGGAATTAACAAAGCGACCAAGAGACGTCCAGACAGCATGACCGCTCGGCTCTGCAGGACGATTCCCTTTTATTTAATGTCTCCTTTCACTTTAAGGGGCACACGAACAATTATCATTAACTTTCCATCCAGTAGGGAGCAATCAACTCATCAAACCATCAAATCTCTCTCTCTCTCTCTCTCTCTCTCTCTCTCTCTCTCTCTGACACACACATACTCACACACACACACACTTTTTTGAGGTCAGGTCTCTAAATAAATGCTGCATTGTGTGTGTGTGTGATCTGTGTCACATGCTTGGGTTTTCTGTGTAATATGTAAGGAATAAAACACTTTGTGGCATGCCGTTACAGGAAAATAATAAACGACGGGTTAGTATGATGCAACCTGACACAAAAAGCGGAGTCTTACTCTTACAACCCCAAAGTTGATTATTTTACAACAGCAGCACACCCTAAAGTGTTTATTCTTCTTATACCACAAGAGTTTAACAAGGATTGCATTTTTTTTTTTTTTTTTTTTTGGAAATTGAAGAACAGCATGTTGTACATTTGGTCTGTTTATAGTTTGTGGAATGTTGTGGAACGTCGATGAATCAAGTTAGATGGGGGGCAAAAGTTCTGCAGGTGGAAACCCATGTTGATGAGAGATAAATAACTCAAATAACCACTCTTTACAACCATGGTGAGCTGAAAAGCATCTCAGAACGTGTAACAAGTCAAACCTTGAGACAGATGGGATACAACAGCAGAAGCCCATCGGAGTTCTACTGTTGTCAGAGGAGGCTATCTATCTATCTATCTATCTATCTATCTATCTATCTATCTGTCTGTCTGTCTGTCTGTCTGTCTATCTGTCTGTCTGTCTATCTATCTATCTGTCTATCTGTCTATCTATCTGTCTGTCTGTCTGTCTATAGCTGAGTGCAAAGGTTTGCACCCTCCATGGTTTCTGTATGGTTAAAAGAAAATG
>CM042560.1:3917500-4015000 GCA_023630585.1 Cranoglanis bouderius | reverse complement strand
AGTCCTCTCTCTCTATCTCTCTATCTCTCTCTCTTGCTCTCTCTCTCTCAATTCAATTCAGTTTAGTTGAATTCATTGAGCTTTATTGGCATGACCGTTACAGCAGTTACAGTACTGCCAAATAGCAATAAACTAGAAAAGAGAAAAGGGAAGAAATAAATACAGCAAGAGTAAATAAACATAACATTAAATCACTCAGGGCAAAGGTCATTCAGGCCTGTTTGTGTGTCTCTCTCTCTATCAGTAACTGTCTCGCGCTCTCTCTGACTCTCTGTGTCGTAACCCCTTTGAGTTTCTCTGTCTATCTCTCTAGGGCTTTTCACGCTGCACTTAACCCCGGATCATCATCATTCGAAACCCCGCTTTTCATGTTTCACACTTGTAATTTAGAAGCGGGGTTAGCACAACTTTTTACCCGGGGTTATGAAACCCTGTTCAGAATCAGGGTTACAGTGTACGGTGTGAAACGATGCAGTGTTACGGCTTGATGCTTAGCAACAGACACCCAATCAGATATTGAACAGCGCCTGAATCATATCATGTGCTTCGTACAGTCACAGCGTGTTGTGTAAACAATAGTTGCGATGTTTGAGAGAAAAATAATGTCAAATGGTGGCGGAAAATTTTTACAATTTTTGCATATAATTTATCGTTTTTACAATTATGGTCAGAAAAGTCATTCATCCAATCATGTCTGTTGACAACGCAAATATGCAAATAAGAACGTTAACCCAGGATTTAGGAATGTACAGTGTGAAACGTCAGATTATGAGCAGTGTGAAATGTGAAACAAGATAACCCAGGATTCTTTTTACCTGGGGTTTAGAATGACCCAGGTTTAACTACAGTACTGTGCAAAAGTTTAAGGCACCCTATTTTTTTAGTACAAACTTTGTTATAGATTTTTTTTTTTATTTTATGACTTCTACATTATCAAGTCAGTACAAAAACATTTTAGGTTCCCAAACATTAGTTTTCTAGCACAAAATTAAATGGTACAGAAAAGTGTTTGTATGTCATTAAAGAAAGCAGCGTATTACGTAAGAGACACTTTTCAGACAAAAAAACACAATGAAGGCTGCTGGGTTTCGCTGCAAAAATAAGAAGCGAGTGCGAAAGTCAAAGTCTCCAGAAGAACTGTGGCTGGTTCTGCAAGATGCTCAATAAAACTTACCAGCTCATTTCCTTATAAAACTGCACACATTGTACCGGAGACTACTATTTTTATTTTTATTTTTTTTGTCACACCAAATATTGACTTTTTCATTTACTACTGTTTACTGCTCTTTACGGTATTTTTTTTTTTTAATGTAGAAACCTTTAATTTCATTATTTTGAAGGCATTTGCTCTACAGCATTTCTTTGCATGTGCCTAAAACTTTTGCATAGTTGTGTATTTCAAGTGTGAAAAACCCTTTTGTGTTTCTCTCTGTTTCTGTGTGTGTGTGTGTGTGTGTGTGTGTGTGTGTGTGTGTGTGTGTGTGTGTCTTTATCTCTCTCTGTTTTTCTCTCCTTTCAGTCTCTGTCTTCCTAATTCTCTCTCTCTCTCTCTCTCTCTCTCTCTCTCTCTCTCTCTCTCTCTCTCTCTCTCTCTCTCTCTGCGCATGCGTCAGGCACGGGTGGAACGCGTGGACAGCTCCTTGGCATCTTGCTGACTTTTCTGTCTTTCTACGTTCTATACTTTTCTTTTTTTTTTTCATTAAATAAACGGCAAAAGATATCACACCCATGGAGGACGGAGAGATCAGCTCAGATGAGCCAAGCTTTTCAGACTGAACAAAGTTTCTCTCTCTTTCTCTTTCCGTCTCTCTCCGTCCCTCTTTCTGTCTTGTAGCATTTATAATAGACAGAGCAAATATGACTGTACACTCCTATACAGTTTCCGGTATCTCAGTCTCCCCGTCCCTCCATCTCTCTGCTCCAGGCTGCACAAAAAAAAAAGAAGAAAGAAAGATAAAAAAGTAATACTTCCCCATTCTCCACAGCGCCTTTCATCATTATTCAAAAAAATCATTTTTTAATGTAACGAAGAGCCCCAATCACGTCAGGCTCTGCCTGGATCTGATGCTATCATAATTACAATTAGATTACATTATTGTAATCAGAGAAAGGGGCATCGTTAAGAGAAAGAACGTAAATTGCTTTAGTACTGAGCCAGCACGAAATTGGAATTAATCTCCATTTAGGCATCGTTCTCCTCTCTCACGGAGAAGTGTAAAAGCCGACCGGGTTCTTCCAGGCCATCAGGATGAATTAGAGAAAAAGTAGGAACTTTCTTTGCTTCTGACATTTATGGGGTTTTTCTTTTTTTTTTTTTTTTTTTTTGTGATGTTAGTTCTATTAACATCAGGGCTCTCGGGCTTTGAACTGACTTCAGTGGAATTCATTACTTCTGTAATAAGTAGGATTCTGAGTTTATAAGCATGCATTAGAGAAAGAGAGAGACCGTATTAATTTGCTGGTTCTCTCACTCAAAATCCATGATGCTATCTGCACACTTTTAACTGTAACAAGAAGCTTATATTCACATTTTGTCACAAATTCCTCTCTCAAGCATGTGACGCATATTTATGCTATGGTCATATAGCTTTGTGTTGGTTTCTCTCCTGTCTCCGCCCATACCTTACCACTGGTCTGTTTCCCTAATGTGTGCACCTGTTCTGTGTTTAATTACTATGCTTATTTATACCCTCATTAGTCTTCCCTTGTCTCCTTGCGAAGTCTTGCCGCCTGCTTATACGCATTACCGAGCCTTGTCTTCTTTCCCTGTTTGTCGTGTTATCATTTTGATTATGGATTATCTCTTTTTGATGTTGCATGCATGAGTGTTGACGCCTGCATCGAACCATGATGGTGAGCCATGCTGAGTTTACGCTCTTGTGTCCTGCCTCATCACACAGCACGTTACACATTCACCATGAAAGTCCAATAACACAGGATGTGATCCTACGTGATTTAACAAATCGGTGGATTTGGTGGAATTTAGGTTTTTTTAACATTTGAAACTAATTGTTGGTTGCCAACACTATTTATTTATTTATTTTTATTAATGAAAGACTCATGGGGCTTTTTTATCTGTTTTTGGTTACATTTAATGTCGTGGATTGTCTTTGAAACAAGTTATTACTTCATAGTCCATTATAGCAGCTATAAACAGTCATTCCATGACTCTGCTTTTTCTCTCTCTCTCTCTTGAAGTTAATAAGCAAAAAAAAAAAAAAAAAAAAAAAAAAAAAAAAACACAGCTTATCGTGTTCCCAAAAAAAAAAAACTCCCACAAAATCTTTTCTGTGGTGTAAAACTTACAGCTTACAGCTTTACCTCTGACTGTTACAAAGCGTTGACACGGGAGACTCCTTCCATAAAATGTTAAATAAACATCTCTTCACAGAGAACTTCACCATATCAATTATAACAATTATACAATTATAAACATTTTTAAAATCAGTTTACGTGGAGCGTCCATGTTACTATAGAAACGATAACGTATCAGAATGAGTGCGCTGATATCTGAACAATCAGATTTTAGAATTCAGCATCTCTCTGCTATAAATCTTTTCCACCTGAGCAGTTCTGTTATTTTTCTTAAGTTCTTTAATTCACTGATTAAACTTTACTTTCTCAACTTCCTCCTTTTCAGCAATTTACACTTTTCTTCCTTTTCTTTTTTTAGAAGCAGTCTAAGATTAATGTGTCTGTCTGTAAATTACACACTGTGTGCTCGTTTATCAGGTCAGAGCGTCCTCCTTTACACTTTAGCAGACTTTAGCAGACACACTACGAGACTGTGAGCTTCCTTTCTTTTCAGGTTTGAAAAGTTTTATTGCAGTTTTATCGCATGTGTTATGATGTGATGTATAAAAATGGCTTAGATGTGGTTTAAATGTGTCTTGGTTGCATTTACATCTCTATCTAGACATAATCCTGATAATCAAGAGACTGTCATTAATGACATAGCAAGAGGCTGTCATTTATGATATAACAAGAGATTGTCATTAACAACATAACGTGACTGTCATTAATGATATAACAGGGTACTCTCATTAATGACATAACATCAGAATTTTGTTAATGACATAACAGCCGATCTCTATCGATCTCTCTAAGAGACTGCCATTACCTATATAACAAGAGACTGTCATTAACAACATAACATGAGGCTGTCATTAATAACATAACTAGGTACTCTTTTTAGTGACATAACATGAGACTATCATTGATGAAATAACAAGAGACTCTCATTAATGACATAACAAGAGACTGACATTAAAGAAATAACAAGAGTCTCACATTGACAACAAAACAAGACTGTCATTAATAACATAACATGAGGCTGTCATTAATAACATATCAAGGTACTCTTGTTAGTGACATAATATGAGACTCTCATTAATGATATAACAAGAGAGTATCATTAACAGCATACATGATCTCTATCCAGACCTCTCGGATCTCTATCCAGATGTAATCCTGATACTCAAGAGACTGTCATTAATGACATAGCAAGAGAGGGTCATTAATGACATAACAAGTCAGTGCCATTGATGAAATAAAAAGAGACTGTCATTAATGACATAACAAGAGACTGTTATTAACAACATAATGAGACCTTCAATGACTACATAACAAGAGACTGTCATTAATGACATAACAAGAGACTGTCATTAATGACATAACAAGAGACTGTTATTAACAACATAATGAGACCTACAATGACTAAATAACAAGAGACTGTCATTAATGACATAACAAGAGACTGTCATTAATGACATAACAAGAGACTGTCATTAATGACAACCAGTCAGTATCATTGATGAAATAACAAGCGACTTTCATTAATGACAACATAACAAGAGGCTGTCATTAACAAAATACCACTTAAATTGTAAAGAGAATATGGGTAATATTTTATTTTACGAATACCTTCTTGTAATTTAAAAAATGCTGTAAATAAAAATGTATCAAACTTGCCTGATAAATAAACTAATAAACCAAAAAAAAAAAAAAACTTTATACCAATTACACCCTGTAGTATGAATTTCACAGTCTTTTGTACTCATATTCACAACCAACATTTATTTACATTAACATTATAATAACAACGTTATTTAGTTATTAATATGACTTTACAACAACTATTAGATGTTTTAACAGGTATCCTATTATTTCCTTAATTCCATATTATATAAGGGATAAAACGCAGCATGACGTGCTGTAATAGAAAAATAATCAATGGCAGGGTGGCATGATGTGGTCCGACATGAAGCAGAGTTACTTTTACCACCCAGAAGTTTATTATTTTCTAATAACAGCATGTCCATAAGTGGCTTATTCCGCAGCAATTTGCCAATGATAATTTTTTATTTATTAAAGAACAATATATCACACTTTCTCTCTGATTATAGTTACATTTAATGTTGTGGAACGTCTTTGAAACAAGCTAGTTTTTATTATAACAGCTGACTCTGTGTGTGTGTGTGTATGTGTGTGTGTGTGTGTGTGTGTGTGTGTGTGTGTGTGTGTGTGTCTGGGTGTGTGTGTCTGGGTGTGTGTGTATTTCATGGCCTTTGTGCAGCACGTGTCCTGCTGCTGACTTTGTGACAGAGCGCTACACTGCATGACAGGCCAGCGTAATTAAAGTTCCAATCATTTACCAAACTCAGTTCCGCCCGGCGTCAGACCTGCAGCACACGGCCCCATATCGATTTCCTCCAATCCCGTCCAAGCATTAGGCCAGAGAGAGAGAGAGAGAGAGAGAGAGAGAGAGAGCAAGATAGATATTGAATGAGCATTTTAATCACTTTTTATATTGCAATAATGAGTGTGTTAATGCAATCATGTAATCTGTCTGATGATGAAAATACAGTGCAATCCAGAGTTTAGTCGGGGTCACCAAGTTCTCTGCTTAATTTCTGATCATCATCATCATCATCATCATCATCATCATCATCATCATTGTGTGTTGCTGCTATTAAAAGCAGGTTAGTAATTTTCCAATAAACTAGAGATAATTAGGTGATAAGTTTAAGGAAAGCTCAAGGAAACACTTACTGCTACTTTTTTATCCATTTCCAATAGCACTACTAGCTACTAACATTGGTGTAGGACAACTTAATATACTGTAGCCCTGAGATAAGAATACATTTAAAAAGACCCTATAATGGTAGCACTTTATATCAAGCAGCAGGACAACTCTTTTACGATCAAATATCTATAGTTACCTACTAGTATACCACAGCACACTTGAATTCTCAATTCTGATTGGTCAGAAGTTGATTAATTTTCTATAGCAGCAGCTCTGACACTTGAAAAAAAAAACTATGCAATTGTTGGCAAATTGCTATAGTATAAAAAGAGGAAAACACTTCAGGACATACCGTTATAGTAAACTAATCAACTTACTGGTGTTAATAGTAACTTCAGTTCATCGAACCAAACTGTTGTTGATTGTTTTCCTGTAAGAGCACGATCTGTTGTGTTTTATTCCTTACAAATTCAACAACGATCGCATCCAAATATTCATTCATTCATCATCTTAAGTCTGTGTCCAGAGGTGGTTTAATGACTGTAGAGTGTCTAAAGAATATTACATGTAACCATAAATGGATTAAAAAAAAGAAAAGATGTAACATGTAAATGGATAAAATGTAAATTTACATATAAATTTACATTTAAAAAGTTACTAGATGATAAAAGTATGATGTATTGTTTAATAAATAAAAACTTATAATTATTGACGTTTTCACTGTGTTTGTAAAGAGTTTAAAACCTTTTTAAAAATGATATTTCTTTAAAAACCTTATTAAAAAAAGAAAACCATGCATTTTACATATATTCTAGGGGGAAAAAATCCACAAAATTCTACACAGAGGCAGGGATAGCGCTCGAAACATCTCTAATCTTTAATACTTACTCAAGTTCTTCAAAATTTTGCCTGAGATCAGGTAAAAAATGTGAACATGCAAGTGAAGCAATGTGTTTAAACAGACTTAAAAACTCTAAAGCTCTACACTTAACATCACACACACACACACACACACACACACACACACACACACACACACACACACACACACACACACACACAACATCATCTTTTCTTTTCACTGTGTTCTTTTTAGCCTGCCCTACATCTTCACGGGATGGAGAAGAGATTTACGAGCTCTTCAGATTGAGGTAGAATTATCAGCTCGTTGACATACATCTTGTGATGTTTAAAATATCTGTGTGTGTGTGTGTGTGTGTGTGTGTGTGTGTGTGTGTGTGTGTGTGTGTGTGTGTGTGTGTGTTTGCAGCAGGGGCTCATCACAACCTGTGCTGAGAGTTAAAACCTCATCTGTCCTCCTGTGATCCTTACAAATCGCTCCTCCTTCGCTCACAATGTGTCATTGTCGTTCAGCAGGTTGCAGTTGTAGGACTTTAGAAATCTGTCTCTCTCTCTGTCTGTCAGTCTCTCTCTCTCTCTCTCTCTCTCTCTCTCTCTCTCTCTACCGTGATTAGTGTGTCAGACATTAGGAATGCCAGTTTGCCATAATCCCATCCCTCAGGCTTTTGAGCTCTACAGGTATTAGCTCTCGAAATAATCCGCAGTTCCTCAAGGAGAAAGCGGTGACGGTTTTAAGTTCAGTCTGCTAGGTGCGAGCTTCACTCCCTGACAGCAGCGAGGAGACGTGTGGAGCTCCGTACGAGTCCAAGATCTGACAGAGTAATCTCAGAGTAACGAGCGCTGCTGTAACACCTCGACATGCCAAAATGGGCTTTCTCCAAATCTTTTTTTTTTTTTTTTTTTTTGCATAAATATTTAATGTACACCTTCATTGAATCATTATTCTAAGCCAAATATTAGAGGTGGGAATTCTGGATCTTTTCAGGGAGTCAGATCAGTTGACTCAGTTCGCCAATTCGACTCCCAAATAACTCTCTGCCACTATTTATGCCACATTCTACAGTATCAACAGTTCAGTTTGTCCAGTGAAACCTTCAAATCTTCTTCTCTGAGGCAGTCAGATTACTCAACACCCTGCTGCCTAACCCAGTAAGATTCAGTACCACTGCACACCGTACTTTACAAAGCTGCATCAGTCACTTTTATATTATGGAACTCGTTTTTGCTGCCAATATTGCTGCTATATTTGTGCTGCTACATTACACAATAGTGTATGTCCTGTGTATTTATTGTCTTGCAGTCGTCTCACACTGTTGTGTATTTGCACTTTATGTAGTCCTGTGTACTGTTCTGTGCTGCACCCTGGTCCTGAAGAAACAACATTTCGTGGTAACGTATACAAGCTATATAGAGGAACGACAATATAAACCCACATGACCTGAAATGTAGGAACAAAGTAACATTATATCGTATTAATATAAATTATTTAAAATATATACTGTACCTCAATTTCTTCACACAAAAAGTTGAATTTCAAAATATCATCGATTTAACTTTTTTTTTATTCATTGAAGAACTGTGTGTCGTATTTTTTATTCATTTATAGTTACATTTAATGTTGTGGAAGATCCCTGAAACAAGTTATCCCTTACTCCATAGCAGCTCTGTCACTTTTTCTTGATGCTAATAAGACAAAAAATATGTACAGTACTGTGTAAAAGTTTTAGGCACATGCAAAAAAATGCTGTAGAGCAAAGATGCCTTCAAAATAATGCAATTAAATGTTTCTATATTTAAAAAAAATAATAAAAAAATACCATAAAGAGCAGTAAGCAGTAGTAAATGAAACAAAGTCAATATTTGGCGTGACAAAAAAATTAAAATAGTAGTCTCCGGTACAATTTGTGCAGTTTTATAAGCAAATGAGGTGGTAAGTTTTATTTAAATTATGTGACGTGTCTGATTAGCTGTTGCTATAGCAGATGGAGACGGGACTACTGTCAGAGCCGCCGTTATAAAAAATGTAATCAACACCAGAATTGAGAAGTCAGCATCACTGCTTTGTAAAGGTCAGTGTTGTTTGGTCACGTCATTACTTAGTTAAAATAAAAAATAAAATAAAGATAAAGAAGAATCGGGGTAAAGGGTAGGGTTAGAGAATTGGTGTGGGAGAAAGGAAGGGGCGAGTGGGGCAGATTATGAACCATGTGAACACACAGAGGGCAAAAGCTCAGTGCATCTGGTCACATGGTATACACACACACACACACACACACACAGACACACACACACACACACACACACACACACACACACACGTCCAGCAGCACAGATGAGGCATGTCTTCAGGACACACAGAGAGAGTGCCAGTTTAGCTTCCTTGTGAGGCTGCATATGGTCCTGTCTCCCTCTGCCCTGCTTTTCCACACACCTCAGGCTACAAACTGAGAGAAAGAATGCGCTCCTTCATGTACGTTCCTTCATATGCCAGTGATTACATCTTCATCTTTATCTTCATCTGCACTGCTGCCCTATACAGGATCACGCATTATGCCACAGGCTGCTCCTACATCCATCCTGTACACTTCAGTGAAGTCTGTGCTGTATAATTAAGCATATAAGGTGCCTGAAGTCAGAGGAAAATGCACAGGGCCCTCGTGACATTTGTTTTCTCTCTTTCTTGCCATTACGTTACTCAAATGCCTTCATAAAGAATCAGAAATCAACAAAAAGCATTTAGAATGTAAACTATTTTTCTGCATGCTATACAGTATATAGTGCTAGACCAAGCTTTCCAATCAGACCATTGTTACTTTACGTAGGCTAAAACACAATATCTTTCATAAAGTGTTGTCTTGTATACTCTGTATAAACCGTAGTGTAACCGTTTTATTGATTTAAAACCTGGCGCGTTAACACAGATTTCGATTACTGTGATGCGGTCCCAGGAGGCTCAGCCAATCAGATTTTAGGACATCTGTTTGAAGGTGAAAACTTTGTAAATTATATTTAATAAATTTCTTTATTTATCCATTTAAAATTAATATTAATATTAAGTGTTACAACATTTGAATCATTTGAATTAGAAGATTAGTGAGCCTGTTCCAGAAGCAGCCATGCAAGCCCAAGCCATGACACTACCTCCACCATGCTTCACACATGAGCTTGTATGTTTTGGATCATGAGCAGATCCTTTCTTTCTCCACACTCTGGCCTTTCCATGACTCTGGTAGAGGTTAATCTTGGTTCCAAAACTTTTGGTGCTCATCTCTGTATTTCTTTGCGAATTCCAATCTGGCTTTCCCGATTACTGTGATGCGGTCCCAGGGGCACAGCCAATCGGATTTTAGGACTCAAATCTGTTTGACGGTAAAGACTTTGTAAATTAGATTTAATTAATGTCTTTATTTATCCATTTAACATTATTGTGTTACAACATTTTTTAAAAATTGAATTGAATAATCCAGCTTTTTCTCTAATACAGAAAATTTGAATTTAATATAAGTACGATTTTTATACGTGCAAAAAGATCTCAGTGTTAAAGTTTCAGCCGCAGTGTTTTCCCTCTTCGCCGATTTTTTTTTCTTGTTCCCTGACGTTTTTCATTGTGAAAAGCGTAGTGGAGTGTATTTGTCTTCGACGATAAATCGCGAGGCGGATTAACACGAGAAACACTCCCACGTTTGATTCAATTTCCATCTGCCGAAGCTTAGCTCGAATGATTACGGGTGTATCTGCAGGATTGGATAATTCCGGTGCAGAGAGAAAGCTTACACCTGCTCGGGAGAATTAAGCTGAAGCCTTAATGAACATTTAGACCCGTCAAGCACAGCAGATAACTGCACTTGCGAAACCTGCACATCCGCTCGACACTTAATTCCAGCTGAGACGCTCACACACACACACACACACCTGTGCTCAAGAGAGAGATTGAGTAAAAACTGGAAATTCACTTGTCAGTATTTTTGTATAAAGATGCATAATGATAGTCCTAATTCAATTGAATCATTCTTCCAGAATAGTCGTAATGTTCCACAGCATTAAACGTAAATATAAGCAGGTAAAAGTATCATTCTTTAACTAATAAACATTTTTAACGTTGGCAAACTGCTGTGGTATAAGAAGAATAAAACACTTCAGGATGTGCCGTTATATTGTTGTTGTTTTTTGTGTGTTGACCTTCCACAAATGTAGGACGTTTTTGATTTTTCAGTATCAGGGCCTAACATTTCAGGCTGAAATGCAGCTCGGCGTGTTTTTTCACGTGGTTTACATAGGAAAAACAGTGTGAAACGAATTTTTTCTTAATGTAAGAGACCCAGTTGAAATGTGATGTCAGTGAGAAAGACGGCTGCCTCTGCTTCCTCTCCTGCTTTCCTCCACTCTGCTCATCTTCACCCCTCCTTTCTTCCACCCGACTGCATTCTGGAGCGTCAGGCGGGGGAGTGATGAGGCTCCACGCTAAAGACAGTTAGCGGATGTTAACTTCCCACTGCGAGAATTTCTCCAGGTCGAATGGGAAGCGTTCCACTAATCATCCGCGCCAGGAAAATACCAGCTGCGGCCTGTGCCAGGATGATCGCTCTCTCAGACCTCTTACCGCGCCGCGTGCTAAATGAAAAATCTGCCGTAGCCCCGGGGAGACGGGCCGAGCCGACGAGCGTGCGGGGTGTTTACGTAGACGCTGCGACGCTGCGCCCTGAACAGGTTTTCTCCTCCGCTGTTATTGTGCGGAAAAAAAAAAGAAAAAGCAATCACAGAAGCCATTAGGTTAGAAAGAGAAAAAAGAGAGCAGGAAAAAAGGAAGAAAACAGTAAGAAGTGCGAAAAAGATCAATGTATTTACACGTTTCATTTGCGGTGAGCTCTTAGAGGCTCATTAATTTAACGCAACTCCACAACTTCTGTCCCTGAATTGTTTCAACCTCTCCTCTCCTGTCAAACACCCACAGAGCCGCACGCAATTACAGTACATATTACAAGCAGCAAAGAGGAAGAAATTCCCAAGATGCCATATGTTGCTCGATGGCTCGTGCCTACTGTTTCATCAAAAACTGAAAAGCCAAACTCATCAGAGAGTAGAGGTAGGAACGTGTGTGTGTGTGTGTGTGTGTGTGTGTGTGTGTGTGTGTATGTGCTGTAATAGATCTCTATTTGGACGCTGGGTGTAAGCGCTGGCAATAAGAAAGCCTCTCACAGTCAGACGGGCCTAACAAGGGCAATGAATTTAGACCCATTAGACCTCTGAGCCCCATAACGACCAATCAGCTCCACCGGTTCACCACAAAGGGGGGTACAGGAACAATTAAAAATCTTGTATACACACACACACACACACGTGATACGCACAACACAATGATAGATAAGTCTTGGGGTCAGTGTGAGGCTATCTCTCTAACTCTTAAACATGTTTAAGCTGAAGATATTTGTCACACAGATAAAATTTTTGCTCAGAAAGATAAAATTTTGCTAGCTGAATCAAATTGTAAATATAGTAGACTATAATGATAATATTAGATAAGTGTGATAGACACTTGTGCTTTTGTGATGGTTACTTGCAGCCTAGACAGTTATCTAGCTAGGTACATAGTGGTTTTATCTTCAGTTGAGGATCTGGTTAGCACTTGTAGCTAGATAGGTAACTAGCTAAATCAAATAGCATATATAGTAGATTATAGTATAAATATAGGTATGTTTGCTAGTCAGCTGTGTGCTGTGATGATGGATACTTGCACCATAGCTAGTTACCTTGTTAGTTACATAGTGGTTTTTGATCTACTGACCTATTTAGCCAGTTTAATCTATGTATCTAGTCAAACAATTAACTAAATCAAACAGCACATACACAGTGTAGATTAGGCAGTTTGTGCTGTTATGATGGTTATTTGAAGCCTAGCTAGTTATCTAGCTAGCTACATTGATTGCAGTTGCTAATCAGATCAACGATCCAAGATAAAATGATTAGTAACTGACTACTTTCAAAACAGGAAGATATTAGTGTTTATTTTGCTAGTTTAAAGGCTTAGTGATATCAAGATAGAATATATCAGAAAGATATTTTTCATCATGGGGGGCACAGTGGCTTAGTAGTTTTGTTTGCCACGCATCTCTGGGGTTGAGGGTTCGAAACCTGCCTCTGTCCTGTGTGGGTGGAGTTTGCATTTTCTCCCCGGGGGTGCTTCGGGGGTTTTCTCCGGGTACTCCAGTTTCCTTCCCCAGTCCAAAGTTGGCTGATTGGCATTTTCAAATTGTTCATAGTGTGTGAATGGTGCATGAGTGTCTGTGCAGTTGTGTAGGTGTCCCCCGCCTCGTGCCCCGAATTCCCTGGGATGGGCTCTGGGCTCTGGGCTCCCCGATGACCCTGTGTAGGATAAGGCATAAATAATGCCACTAGGTGGATGTGTTTAAAGTGCACTGCAATGGATTTCCGCCTCATGCCCATTATTCCCGGGATAGACCCTGACTAAGAGTCCAGGGGGATGTCTCCCTTTTGAGTCAAGTTCCTCCTCTCAAGGATTCTTCCTCATGTCATCTCAGGAAGTTTTTCCTTGCCACCATCTTGTCTGGCTTGCTCATTAAGGACCTAAACCTAGGGCAGTGGTAGCTCACCGGTTAAGTTGTCAGATTTCTGAGCGGACAGTTGTGAGATCAAATCTCAGCACCGCCAAGCTGCTGCTGCTGTGCCCTTTGAGCAAGTCGATTGTAAATTACTCTGGATAAGGGCATCTGCCAAATGCCATACATTTCTGTAAAGCTTTTTTATAACAATGTCAACTGTTAAAAGTACTGTACAAATAAAATAAAATTGAATTCTATTGAAAAAATCCTTCCAACAGAACATCTGGTCTAAAACTGCTCCCAAATCTCAAAGGCTCTAGAACCATTTTGGGGCAAAATCACCAAACAGTTTGTCTCCATTTTGCTATTGTTCAACACAAATCAGTGTTTTTTTTTCATCCCGAGCAAGCAAAGCTTATCCCTTTGGTTACGGTCAATCTTTCCAGCAAACACTCAGAAAAGCAAAGGTGGTGTGTTTTGGAAGCAAAACAGTGCCAGGGATGAGGTTATCAGTACCAGAGACAATATAAGAGCTCAGCCCTGTGATAGCTCTAAGCTAATTCTCTGAAAGGGATTGATAAATAACATTGGCACTTTGAATAAGTCCATCTTCCTGTTGACCAAACACAGTCGGTGCAGGATGCTGCTGTTTTTAATCCAATTGGCGCCCAACGTATAAAGTAATCTATGCCTTAGCGAGAGCTCAGCGTCTCTCTCAGTGCTGTGTTTGCCCACAATGATAAGAATGCCGACCCAGAGAGATGGGCTTTAGCTGCTATTCTTCTCTTCCACAATCTTTCTCTGTCTCCGTTTATCACCCTACCTGTCTCACAGACCTATTAAAGATTAAGGTCACTAGCAGTAGAAGCTGCTCAGTGCCTTGAACATTTTTAAAATTCATAAGTCAAGAAGCTTAGGCTTTCTCAGTGCAAGTCTTCATAACAATGAGAGTTAGGATACTACATATAAGAATAGCTGACAGCAGGCTTTTTTTCTTCACCAAGGCTAAATATTCATGCAGTTTGACAAGCCAGAGATTCTGACGGACACAAATCCCATCCAATCACATCACAGTCATATTTCTGATCAGAGCAAGGCATAACATCTTGCACAGGCTCCAAATGCGGAAAGAATAAATCTTTTATAAGTATGTAGAGAGAAGTAGCATACAGTCTGTTCTGTGGCCCAATGCTAGTATCTCAGTTTATTTATCTTTAACCTTTTCTCGCAGTACACTGGCGTTCCGTTCCACCGGCAGAATGGAAATCAACTTATCGGACATTTTCAATCAGTATAAACAAATGAATTATTTTATCGCCG
This sequence comes from Cranoglanis bouderius, assembly GCA_023630585.1. Taxonomy (NCBI): domain Eukaryota; kingdom Metazoa; phylum Chordata; class Actinopteri; order Siluriformes; family Cranoglanididae; genus Cranoglanis; species Cranoglanis bouderius. The sequence continues at coordinate 4,000,237 of CM042560.1, read as the reverse complement.
CAAGTTTGTTACAAGATTAGTCAGGACACTGTTGGGTTTCTGTGTGTAGAGTACCGTGACTGTGATGGGAGGGGTCTGAGCCCCCTGCTGGGCAAACAATTCACACCTTTCCACAATAACCTTGGTACAGAGATAAGACGGACAGCACAACTAAAGCTTTTTTGATAGTAAAACAGTGTATACAACTGCCACAATAACATTATAACATTAAAAAACTAGTAGGTTAGGTAAAAAAAAAAAGAAAAGAATGTCTACTTTCATATGAGCCATTAACCACTACTGTGGAGTGTGACATTGTCGGCAGTGTTCCTACAATTGTCAGGCAACGGCCTCGTCACATGGACAAATACAAGACTCCTAATCAACAGCTCCTTTTCTGATCATATTCACCTGACAAACTTCTGTGGTATAAGAAGAATATAATACTTCAGGATGTGCTGTTATTGGAAAACAATCAACTTCCGGGTGGTAACAGTAATTATCACTGATAATTTTCCTATAACAGGATGTCCCGAAGTGTATTACTCCTTACATTTCAAAGAAACACAAGACCACTAGGGTAATGTACAATGTCTTGCGCATTGTACTTACTCCATTACAACAATGCAGCTTAATTGAAAAAAAGCATGCCTCTGCTTGTTTGTCATTCTGCCAGATGTAACGACACAAATTGGATTGATTTACACATTGCAAGGTTCCCCTTCTCGAGCATAGAACCACTGTGGCCTAGTTTTCCATCTGCACCACGCTGACACACAAACATACACATGTCAGGGTTGTACGCTACTGCTCAGCCTTATCCCGGCACGTCTCTTTGAAGAAGAGGAGCATATGTAAGTTAATGGGCCGTAATGGAGTGTTTATCCAGGAGAAACCTCAGGTTAAAGGCAAGCTGGAGATCAGGATTTATCCGAGCGCACGCTGCCTTCATTAAGGAGCACATCTGGACGCGTCGAGCAGACGGATGGGCCAGGAGAAGATTCTCTACAGCCATGGCGCTATCAGACTGAGTGAGCCACATACACAGACACACACGCACACACACCCATATGTCATGTTCATTGGACACGGAGCATGATCAGGCATCGTTTTCTTGTTCACATTAACATGTTGCTCAAAGCTTGTATCTTTTATTCTCCATCCAAAATGCGGATTTTGATGATTTTGTAGAAACAACCTCAAGCTCATGTTTGTAATTTGTACTTTGTACTTTACCATAAGTATAACTTTATATACTATATACAGTATGTGTGGTGGCCTGGGGAAACCCTTCACATCCTGAAACAGTTTCTCCTATGTATAGTTCTGAAAACAAGTTCTAGCATTTTAAAGTGAAAATGGAAATAATTACATTTAAAAGATTTCATTCCAACTACGGAGCAGAAGCATCACAGACATTTTGACAGCCAGTATCTGATTACACACTGAATTGGTGTCCATTTCACGACAGCAAATAGCAATCCACAAACTTGATCCAATTGTAGCTACCAATAACTAGCAAGGTTTTAGACATCTTTAGCCTGACTGGCTGTTTTTACCACTGTGTTTGTCTCCTTACACAACATGATCTTTGCAGGAAGATAGTATAGGCAACATTAAACAGTAAATAAAAACATTTCCTCATTATTTTGATGAAATATATTTATGGTTTCTTAGAGTTGAGTATCTTCTGTGGCTGTTTGCCAGAATTCAGCCACAGTTTGTTTGATTCCATTTGAGTGAAGGCCTAAGAAGAACTATGAATGCTAACCTTAACTCTAGCCTTAACCGTTGTTTCTTCGAATATGAATTGAGTTCCTCAAGTTGTTACAAATGGGGGCACGGTGGCTTAGTGGTTAGCATGTTTGCCTCGTGCCTCTGGGATTGGGGATTCGAATCCCACCTCCACCATGTGTGCATGGGGCTTGCATGTTCTCCCTGTGCTTTGGGGGTTTCCTCCAACTACTCCGGTTTCCAACATGCGTTGTAGGCTGACTGGCATTTCAATGGCATGTGTGATTGTGCCCCATGATGGGTTGGCACCTATAGGCTCCCCATGACCCCACACAATTCAGTTTAAATCAACTAATGTTTCTTGATCCATTTTCTTTATTCGACCCAATCTGGTCAATTTGCAATTCTTTTAAACATAGTGGTTGCTCAATAGTTTAGGTTCTCAAAATCATGAGATCAAATTCTCAATACAACCAGAGAGCTGCATGTTGTACTTGAATCCTCAGGTATATAGGCTTGGATTGTATTCTGACTCAATTGTAGACCTGAAACAGCAGGGCAAACAAACTACATTTCCCACAATTCCCAGCCAGCAGTCTGATCACATGAACAAATGCAAGACTCACGATCAACAGCACCACTTTTCATCGTGTTCACCTGCATCCAATCAAAAACTTGTCTATATAAACCATGAACGGAGCAGACGTTGCTCTTTAGGGTTCTTTTGCTGGTTTGATTTGACTGAAATAATATGCTATGGTTAATATGACAAGCTCACACCAATATTTATTTATGATATGGCTATGTATGCATGATGGTCTGCCAAAACCTTTCAGCTATCACTGTGGCTAAATTCTGGTTTTGACCAAAATTGGGTTTTTCTGCCTACACATACACAGAAATGTTTTTATTTATTTTATTTCAGTATTGCCTAGGCTATCTTCCTGCAAAGACCGTGCTGTTTAAGGAGCCAGTTTAACAAATGCAGTGACAAAAGCACTCAGTCTGCCTGAACATGTCCAAAACCTCACTAGATAAATGTGATCTCCTCCTTTATCACTTTAACCAGTGTTCAAATGTTTATCACTGGTTGAGGTACATGAGAAAAAGCAAAACATATTTCAGTTCAGGAAGATCTGTAGTTTTCAGAACTATACAGTATGTAGTAGAAAATGACAAAATTTCACCATGTGAAAGGTTTTCCCAAGGTTGAGCATAAAATTTAAGTTTGGATTGTATAGTTAGTACAGTTAAGGGATACCTAGCTTTCTAAACGGGTTCTATTGGGAACCATGTTGAAAAGAAAAAAGCACTACACAGAACATGACAAACTGAAGAACCTGTGAAACCTTTCTTTCGCTTCCTCCTCGCTTGGAAGTTGTTTTGGATTAAAAGTGCCTGCTAGATGAATAAGTCGGTTACTTCTTCGGAGAATTCCAGCCTGTGAGTGATGTTATCCATATGAAAAACTAACAAAACCTCAGAGTTTCCACTCTGTACACTATTTTTCATATAGTATAATATAAATTCAGCCGTAATTCCGAATCCTTGAGTTTGGCGATGTTTATCAATATTTAAACATCTCAATCGTCGGTCAGCTGGAGGAGTGAAGTGCCACAGAGCCGTGTCCATTTCCACAGCTGTGAAACTCACAGTGAGGGTATCGGGAGGTATTTGTGGAGTAAACATTGTAAAATAAAGGATTTGCTCACACACTGGTGCTTAAAACAGTATTAAATGTGTATCAGCAGCACATTAAGAGTAAAAGTGGTGTGCGTTCTAGTGTGACACCTAGACAGAGTGACAGCAAAGTATTTTAAACCTCATATTAAAACATCTCCTGTAAAATCATAACATCTTTACTTAATTTTAAAAAGGTACAGTGTATGGACAAAAGTATGTGGACAGAGGTTGAGATCAGGGCTCTGTGCAGGGCACTCGAGTATCATATAATGTACCACGGTTAAGGTTATAGCTAGGGGTGGGGTTAGAGTTAATATCTTACGACTTTATTCATATGAAATCAAACGAAATCAAACCACACTGTTTGCATATTTTTTTTTTTTTTTTTTTTTTTTTTATATATATAAACGCAGGTGATTTTAATTATCTGAATGGGTGTCCCAGAAAATCCACTTAAGTACTTGCGTAACCCAACTCTGAATACAAGGAACTTTCCCAGTGCAAATATTTGCATAAACTTTGAGCTCTGAATACGGCCCAATGCGCCACAAAATATATATTTAAAAATATATGTTCAGTTGTTTTACCGGTAGCTAAAGCTAGCCTTTTTGAAATTCAAAACCTAAACACATACATTACAGCCCCTCACTGGGTGTTTTCTCCAAAGCCACACCCCAAAATGACATACCTATGATAGAATACCTGAACACTTGATTAGATATTGGTGGTTTGTATAATTTATTTTCTCTGATTTACAAACCCTGCATTGTTTAACACACATGTACAAGTTTAGCCATCACGCTGAACCTGTGCTAAAAGAAAAGATGTTGTCAGACACAGACTTGGGGAACCATCTTGTTAGAATAAACGGAGACCGGCATGCATTAACTTTTAAATGTGTATATATAAAATCTAATTGTTTTATTCAAACACAACGCAAAACAGCTGGAAGGAATGAGTGTAGACGTGATGTATTACATGTGTTAGTGCACACACACATGCACACACGCACACACACACACATCACCTCACAGCTTTCTCTTTCCCATAGAAACCTGTGTTCTATTATAATCCAACCAGCAGCAAATATTTACTCATCGTATTATTGAGCTCATTGTGGGTCCGTGCCAAGATTACGGAGCGCGAGTGAACTGTTAGTATTAACACTTTTCTTGTTTCTTATTCCTAAACACACCAGGATAAATAGAAGCATTGTAAAGTAAACTGAGCATTCAGCAACTCCTTTCTCCACTTGCTATTGTTATATATGGCCGAGGCGTTACAGGGAGCGAGGAGCAGAATGGGCCTTGGGAGACACATAATACACTCACCACAATAAAATAAACTTAATGTGAATTGTTGTACGTATAGGTTCTGCATACACTGTATTGTATATTTGGTACATGCTTGTTCTGTTTATTTGTTTATTTCATTTTTATTATGCTCCGGTTAATATTTCACTGCTCTAGAAATTAAAAAAGGAAAAAAAAAAAAACACTTGGGGGTGTGCTGTTATAGGAAAGTAATCAACTACAGCGTGGCGTGATGTGACCCGTCATGAAGCGAAGTTACTGTTACCTCCGCAAAGTTGATTTTCATATAGCAGCACGTCCAGAAGTGTTTTATTCCTCTGATACGACAGCAATTTGTCGACGCTGACAATATTTAATTTATTAAAGAGCAAAAAATCATTCTTTTTATCCCTTTATAGTTACATTTAACGTTGTGGAACGTCCATGAAACAAGTTAGATCCTGTCTTCAGTTGCGATATAACAGCTATAAACAGATTTTTCCTGTTTGTTTGTTTGTTTGTTTGTTTGTTTGTTTTCTGTCTCTTGAAGTGAAGAAGACAGAAAAGATCCAGCCTGTCATGTTACCAAGAAGCTGAAGCCATCCGTCCTGAAGATGTTCCTGTGTCTGAAAACTGACTTACAAAAGGCTGACACTGGAAACTCCTTCCATAAATGATGGTGGGAAAAAAGGTTCTTATGGTTAGAGCTGACTGAACACATTATTGATGTATAAAATCACACTTTGATAGGATTGGAGCATTGTAATCAACTCACCTTTGTGGTGCGAATGCTTGCACTGAGAGCACTGTGAAAAATGCAGGCCTGTATGGATTTAAAAAAAAATCAAACAAACAAAAAAAAACATTTTTATATGAGAATGGCTCCTTGTTTGCAGCTATTCCTGCACAATGCATTCCCCTTTCCTGCCATGCATCAAAAAATGAAGTTCAGAAGGATCCTGGGTCAATCCAGAGTTCAGAAGGATCCTAGATGCAGACTCAAGTATTCAGGTTATGTGAAAATGCCCAAAATTCTGGACCTTCTGCTCTTGCTTGTTAGAATTACAATGAATTTGTGCAAGATCAGTTGACCTCAAGTGGGAGTGAGTTAATTGGGCAGATTTACTCTCACTAGACCATTCCAGTAGCTCTTTCCCAGCCCTCCCTACACTGAGCAAAAAACCCACAATGTCTGTTTAAACTCCCTCTACAGTAAAAACACCATTTGTTCCAAGTGTCATCTTAATGTAGGCAGGTTGAAGATGTCAGGCCTAATCTGACAGCAAGGTTTCTGATAAGGTGTCATATTTTAGTTCTATTAACAGGCCGTCGTAGCGCTATTAATGCCACAGCAGCCTGCCGACTGTCACCTCTAAGGTGCCAAGCGTTAAAACACTGAGACAGTTTAATACGGGAGCAAATGAAGCCACACTCAAGCTTGCACAAATGGGTCATAAATACCACTTATTGTTTTATTCAAACACTTTTCTAAGAGACAGCGAGAGAGCCTGTGTTCATTTCGCTTAATGCTTTTTGATTTCAAAGGCATGAATGGAAACCCTGAACTAGTTTACCTTCTCGGCCCTTGCATAAGGGGTGAAAGAAGCAAATTTTATATAAATTTTATAGGGTATATAAGGATTTGGACTTCATGCAATAAATTTGCCTTTGAATTAGGGGTTGAAAGACTATTAATTTTTACTAGTCAAACAGGAAAATTATGAAAAAAAACAGTCCAATAGTTGTCTTTTCCAATGTACCAATGTCCCGATGTACCAATTCTTAACATCAACTCAGGTGGACGATCTGTTGGCAGACGAAGCTCCACTGAAATTCTTGATTGTGAAACTGAGAGTGTGCAGCATGAAAGCTTGTGTCCATCAACAGACCTTCCATATAGTTCAATGACTGGCTTTCCTTGGATGGGGGATGCATATGGGATATAAGTTCAGATTGGATTCTTTGAGCTTGCATGTGCCACTGATCTGACTGTAAACTAACTGAGTGAGATTGGATAACGATGTGCAACCCACGGCTCCAAATGCATGTTTTCGCCCCTGCTTTGGTCATTCAACATGCTAATACAAGGATTTTGTTAAATTTATTTCGCTTTCAAGGATAAAACTTACTGCATGAAAATGAACGCCTTATACACACCTTATACACTTGATACAAAGTGTTGTGTTGACTGTAAATTAGCTTCATCTAATCTAATTTTAACACAATATAACACATTTACCTGCTTTCTCGACCATGTGAAATGTTTCAAGTGATTTTTACAAATGCTGTTGACTATACGGTTTATATAAGTTGTCTTATTGTCAGTTTTTTTTTTGTTTTAAATGCCAGATCACATGATGTCATTTCATTGGATGGAAATGTTCCCCCAGTCACTGTTACACACAAACACAGACACACACACACACCCATGTGCTGATGAGCTGTAAACCAGGCCAAAACCTCTCTGCTACAGGTGAATAATCTCTGTTACTCCCTCTGAATAATCAGTTTTATAGATGTTCTCTGTGTTTTTCCCGTTTGTGCTGGCGATGGTGTCGTGGAGCCTGAGCGAGTCTGAGATGTCACTTTTTTTTTCCCTACACATATACACACACATACAGTAGATCCTGCATCAGGCTTAGCCTCAGGGAGCTTAATTACATCAAAGTAATGTTAAATTCAATCCAATCACATAAATGACCTACGCTTTTCAACCATTTGATTGACACCGAGAAGACATGAACGAAAGGCGGCAGATGCGAGTCAGTCCAGAGAGACATGCAAAGTGTGTGATGCAGAGAGAATCAAGGAGAGCTTGTCAGATGTCTTTCCATGCTGAAGCATGGAGGAATGCAAATGGTTGCAGGAGAGAAAGCGCAAGAGAATAAAGAAAGAAGACGAGGAGAGGGGAGAAGAGCGGCTACAAAGGTAGCGCTCCCCCCGGCCATTTTATTGACAGGGATGACAACAGTCCCCTGACGCACCATTAATCCTGACCATCACACGCACTTCACTTCAAAACCTAACTGACAGCGCAGAAACAGAACGAACCAAAGAATGAGAGAAAGAAAGAGGCAATGAATACTAGAAAATCAGGGACCACCTTGGTTTGTCAAATACAGCCTTCATTCCATACACAAGCCAGGGGGGACTGTCGCCTTTCAAAGGACATACAGAGAGACAGGAGAGTAAAGAAAGAGACAGGAGACGGCTCCTCTGCATATGTTTACGCAAAAAAATCTTTCATTTCAGGACGGCGATCTGGAACAGAAGACTCTTTGAATGAAAGTTGCTCTGATCTTCTCCTCATGCCGAAATAATTGAGGCAAACAAAAAAAAATAAAAAATCTTTCACAAACTCCAAGGCCACAATTTGAACCACACGAAGGCCTCGTGAGAGCCTGTAGTCGCCTTTGTGTGTGTGTGTGTGTGTGTGTGTGTGCGTTCGTGTGTTTACGTGCCCTCCATCTCCTCTCTTAATAAAGTGTGTTGGATCAAATTAAAAGGTCTTGGCTCCAGGCATCTGCCGTCTGGCTGTAACCAATTGTCTCACAAAATATTTACACAATGTCGAGAGAGTGCCGTAATTGAAAGGCTTTTTGGAGGAACAAGGAGAGGAGAGGCTCGGATCGTACACACACAGGGACCTGGCTTTCGAAAAGCAGTGTGTAAAACCCGCGGAGACTTCGAGGCTGGAGCTCCGAGTCCTAACGCAATACACCCGCTGTAAACCGTTTGAAGAGATTAAACAGCACAGTGGTCAAATTCACACATGGGCCGATCCCAAAGGAGTCATCAGTTGTTTGCGTTCGGGCGCATTAACACGGATGCTGAAATGGGACTGCCACTCATTTTCACAAACTGTGGCATAAATATACAAAATGTACAAGATATCATCTACAGGGGCACCAAGCAACTCCCTCTTGTTGATTCTGTAGTTCTCTTGTCTTGCAGGGATAAAAAAAAAAAAAAGTTTTCAAAAAAAAAGTTAACAGCTCTGGATTTCTAGAATGCTTGACCTCAAGAAAACGCTTCAACAGGCAACTTTCATTCATTTGTTCCTCTTTAGTCACAGCTTTATCCTGGTCAGGGTCACGGTGGATCCAGAGCATATCCCAGGAACACTGGATGTGATGTGGGAATACACCCTGGATGGGATGCAGTCCATCACAGGGTACCATGCACATACACATTTACACCTAAGGTAGTTTAACCAATCCACTAACATGTATTTGGGTGGTAGAGGAAACAAGAGAACCTGAAGGAAATCCACATAGACATGAGGAGAACATGGGAAAGAGACCAAACAGACCAGAGCTCAGTATTGAACCCAGGATCCCAGAGGATTTGGGGCACAAGGCGGGGGACACCCTGGACTGGGTGCCAACGCATTGCAGGACACAATCACACACACACTACAGACAATTTGGAAATGCCAGTCAGCCTACAACACGTCTTTGGACTTGGGGAGGAAACCGGAGTACCCGGAGGAAACCCCCGAAGCATGGGGAGAACATGCGAATTCCACACAGGAATCGAACCCCCAACCCCAGAGGTGCGAGGCAAACGTGCAAACCACTAAGCACCAATACTGTTTATTATGATATTGACCAAAATTCTAAACGTAACTGTAGCTAGATTGTTCGTAGCAAATAAATCACTAGGTCAACAAACTCACTTAAATGCCTCACACCTTTTTATATCCAAACATATGGCAAAACAAAACAACAATTGTGCGCATCATGTTACCAGACAGCGGAAACTCCTCTCTACTGAAGACTTTCATGTGGTGGAAAACTTAAAGTTACAGTTTTATCTCCTACTGTTACACTGATAGCACTGACACTGAAGACTCCTACCAAAAAATGTTCAATAAACATCACCGTACAGAAGCAATTACACACATTATATTAACCCGCTTATATGGACATCTACCATAGCAGTCCCTGTGTCAGCTGTTACTAGAGGATGTATTAGAACAAGCAGAAGTACTTTCTGGGCTGGGCTGCTAGAGAAAATTAATCAAAACCTTCTGACTGATCAGAATCAAGCATTCAGAGAGTTCTGTGGTATAAAAATGTGTATATTAGTGTATTATCTTGTAAAAGATTTAGGTACTGTATATGTACAGTACTGTGTAAAAGTTTTAGGCACATGCAAAGAAATGCTGTAGAGCAAAGATGCCTTCAAAATAATGAAATTAAATGTTTCTAAACATAAATGAAGCAAAGTCAATATTTGATGTGACAAAAAAAATAAAAATTAAAATAGTCTCCATCTTGCAGAACCAGCCACAGTTCTTCTGGAGACTGAAAAGTGGTCTCTTATGTAATATGCTGCTTTCTTTAATGACATACAAACATTTTCCTGTAACATTTAATTTTGTGCTAGAAAACCAATGTTTGGGAATCTAAAACGTTTTTTGTACTGAATTGATCATGTAGAAGTCATAAAATAAAAAATCTATAACAAAGTTTCTACTAAAAAAAAAATAGGGTGCCTAAAACGTTTGCACAGTACTGTATATATGAGAGTATGTACTGAATACTATTGTTCTTATTATGTTCCATGTTCTTGCAGGTTCTGTGTTTTCTACCAGACTGCAGTCTTTATAAGGCTGGAGTAAAGTATGAAGCGTGTCCTGGTTTTGGAAGTCGAGTCGTCGCCGAGTCCCGCTTCTCAGACATGTCAAATCATCCATGTAATGGCTGCTGAGAGTTGGATGCATCTGAAGTTCCTGATTGGATTAGACATGTAATAAGTTTGGATTCGTATTTGAGGCCAAAATATTACGCTAATCACCCAATGCTAATGAATTTGGGAGCATAAATATTGCCACTGACGATGGTTAAGAAATGAATGATTTTTTTTTTTTTTTTTTTTTAAAGCAGCCTGGAGCACAGGGACTGCGAAACAGACACAGCAAAAAATAAAACCATAAGTAATGTGCCGATCATGCAGAAACAAAACACACGCACACACACACACACACACACACACACACACACACAAACACCACCACCACCAATAAAAATGCAAGTAACTTCTGAACTGGATGAAGTTCAAACCTGTACATGTATTTAAGCAACATCAGTGTGTGTGTGTGTGTGTGTGTGTGTGTGTGTGTGTGTGCATTTGCGGTTCCATTGGTGCTATGACCTGGATGCTTCACTAACACCTTATGGTGATTCATGCCATGCCCTCTGCTATTCTAGTTTAGGTTTAGATAAGGGATCGGTTTAGGTCCCATAACATTGCAAGCTGTTTTTTGTTTATGTTTCATGTGGTATTGGTAAAAAAATGTTTATTTAAGTCATAGCACATTAATCTATTAGTTTTGTCCCAACGTTATCTAGCAGTAACGCAGGCAGAAATGTCAAGATTTCTGTTAAATGTTCAGTTATACATAATTTATACAGTGGGGGAAAAAGGTATTTGATCCCCTGCTGATTTTGTACGTTTGCCCACTGACAAAGAAATGATCAGTCTATAATTTTAATGGTAGGTGTATTTTAACAGTGAGAGACAGAATAACAACAAAAAAATCCAGAAAAACACATTTCAAAAAAGTTATAAATTGATTTGCATTTTAATGAGGGAAATAAGTATTTGACCCCTTCGACTTAGTACTTGGTGGCAAAACCCTTGTTGGCAATCACAGAGGTCAGACGTTTCTTGTAGTTGGCCACCAGGTTTGCACACATCTCAGGAGGGATTTTGTCCCACTCCTCTTTGCAGATCCTCTCCAAGTCATTAAGGTCTCGAGGCTGACGTTTGGCAACTCAAACCTTCAGCTCCCTCCACATATTTTCTATGGGATTAAAGTCTGGAGACTGGCTAGGCCACTCCAGGACCTTAATGTGTTTCTTCTTGAGCCACTCCTTTGTTGCCTTGGCTGTGTGTTTTGGGTCATTGTCATGCTGGAATACCCATCCACGACCCATTTTCAATGCCCTGGCTGAGGGAAGGAGGTTCTCACACAAGATTTGATGGTACATGGCCCCGTCCATCGTCCCTTTGATGCGGTGCAGTTGTCCTGTCCCCTTAGCAGAAAAACACCCCCAAAGCATAATGTTCCCACCTCCATGATTGACGGTGGGGACGGTGTTCATGGGATCATAGGCAGCATTCCTCCTCCTCCAAACACGGCGAGTTGATGCCAAAGAGCTCGATTTTGGTCTCATCTGACCACAACACTTTCACCCGGTTCTCCTCTGAATCATTCAGGCAAACTTCAGACGGGCCTGTACATGTGCTTTCTTGAGCAGGGGGACCTTGTGGGTGCTGCAGGATTTCAGTCCTTCACAGCGTAGTGTGTTACCAATTGTTTTCTTGGTGACTAAGGTCCCAGCTGCATTGAGATCATTAACAATATCCTCTCATGTAGTTCTGGGCTGATTCCTCACCGTTCTCATGATCATTGAAACTCCACGAGGTGAGATCTTGCATGGAGCCCCAGACCGAGGGAGACTGACAGTTTCTTCCATTTGCGAATAATCGCACCAACTGTTGTCACCTTCTCACCAAGCTGCTTGGCGATGGTCTTGTAGCCCATTCCAGACTTGTACAGGTCTACAATCTTGTCCCTGACATCCTTGGACAGCTCTTTGGTCTTGGCCATGGTGGAGAGTTTGGAATCTGATTGATTGATGGCTTCTGTGGACAGGTGTCTTTTTACAGGTAACAAACTGAGATTAGGAGCACTCCCTTTAAGAGAGTGCTCCTAATCTCAGCTCATTACCTGTGTAAAAGACACCTGGGAGCTAGAAATCTTGCTGATTGATAGGGGGTCAAATACTTATTTCCCTCATTAAAATGCAAATCAATTTATAACTTTTTTGAAATGCGTTTTTCTGGATTTTTTTGTTGTTATTCTGTCTCTCACTGTTAAAATACACCTACCATTAAAATTATAGACTGATCATTTCTTTGTCAGTGGGCAAACGTACAAAATCAGCAGGGGATCAAATACTTTTTTCCCCCACTGTATATAAACTACCATAAAAGACCACCAGAAACACATTAAAATCCTTTTGCACCATTAGAAATTTTTAATGGTTAATGGCTTCTCAGCAGATATTGTATTTTTACGATGCATTTCTTTTTTTATGTCATTCATCCAAGTTGAAAAGGCAGTGGCCTTTTCATATACTCCACCTTCATGAACAAAAATCTTAGCTTCAGTCCACTCTCCAGACTCCTTCAGTTACTACATTTCTTTCCACTGGTGCCGTGACTCAGATGCTTCATTAACACATTATGGTAATTTCATACCATTTCCTACAATATCCTTGGTTAGATTTAGGTAAGGGATCTGATTAGGTCCCACGTGGATTTAGGGAAAACTGGTTATTTATGTTTAGACATCCATCCATCCATCCATCCATCCATTTTCTGTACTGATTATCCTACACAGGGTCGCAGGGAGCCTGGAGCCTATCCCATGGAAGACGGGGCACAAGGCAGGGGACATCCTGGATGGGCACCATCACACACACTCACACTCACACACCCATTCACACACTACGAACAATTTGGAAATGCCAATCAGTCTATGAGGCATGGCTTTGGACTGGGGGAGGAAACCAAAGTACCCGGAGGAAACCTCCGAAGCACGGGGAGAACATGCAAATTCCATGCACACAGGGCAGAGTCGGGAATCAAACCCCCAACCCCGGAGGTGCACTAGACATCTTTAATTGTTATTGGTTTTTCAGGAAGTATGTATTTTCTTTTTAAAAACATTTATTTTTTTATATCATTCATCCACGCTGCTGTAACTATTTCCTAAAAGTTGAATTTTGACACTGACCTTTCTTTTTAACAGTAATAGAAACTGAAATAGAAATCGATACAGTCCACAAAGACGGATCCATGTCACCTATACTGAGGCAACAGAGGTCTGTGAGCTCCACTATCTTTCTTTTTTTTCCCCTTCTTTCTTTCTTTCTCTCTCTCTTTTACTCAGCTGTCCTTGATGTTCATCTCGTATTCTGATGCACAAGCCCTATCATTATCTCTGCCTCTTGACGCTGCACGCTGCCATCTTTGCTACATCTGCACTTATCGCCCCGGGCAGCGACCCAGCTCTACGGTTGATCTCGTCTTTTACATATCACACTCGCGCTCGCGCTCTCTCTGTCTTTGTTACTGTGGCAGTAGAGAACGTTCTTATCTGCGGCTGCTGTAACTGCTGAGCCACAATACACCACATCAAAGCCCATTTATTTCAAGTGCATTAGGTTTCAATTTGCGAAATAAGTTTATGACTTTATAAATTAATTTTTTTGAACATATCTTGACAGCTCCAAGTATGACAAGTAGGGCAAAAAACGAAGATTAAACAGTACCACAGCAGACATACACGCGGTTCCAGGCTGGTTCGTTGTCCTTCATCATCTCTCCTTAATTGTAGTGAGCAGGACCACAGATTTAAAACACTGATACTTGCCTACAAAGCCAAAAATGGTGCCACCATTTCTCAGGGTACAACTAAGGCATACATCAAGACTCTCTGTTTTGGCACCTAGGTGGTGGAATGCATGAACTAGATGTCCGAACAGCTGAGTCACTTCAAACGACATCTAAAAACCTACCCCTTTTCTTTTTTTTTTTTTTTTTAATTGTTGTGGTGTCTGTGTTTTTCTTACTATATTGCCTTTATTTTATTATATTTATTGATACAATTATTGATAGAGACTTCGAAGCACTTCTGTAAGTTGCTCTGGATAAGGGTGTCTGCCAAATGCCATAAATGTAAATGTAAATGTTAAAAGACACAATCAGGTTTATTTTTTCAAGACTGAGGAGATACTGTTGTATCTGTAGCTGGCGTCTGTAAACTTTTTCAAATTATATACTGAAGTTTATAATGAAGGTACACTACATTACCTTTACTTTCCCCATATAAACAATAAATCACTAAGGGAGTGTGTAGGTTTGTGTGTGTGTGAGATTCTCCCCACAGATGCTCTGCCATTTCAACGGCAGTTTGTGTCACAATGCAGCTGTTTGCAGGTGTAAGGCAAGGAAACTGAGCGGATGATTTGTAGTCGTTCAGCGTATAGCTCTCAAGGGAACACTGCTAAACCTGTGTGTGTGTTTGTGTGTGAGCACTCTCTCTCTCTCTCTCTCTCTCTCTCTCTCTCTCACACACACACACACATACACACATCTCTCATATATCCTCTTTGGCTCTTATACACTAATGCCAATAACTCAGCCTACAGGAAGAGAGCTCAATAACAAAACACACACACACACACACACACACACACACACACACACAGACTACGACCAGAGGACAAATATATTTTAATTCTCTGGCGGTTTGATGTGCTGCCAGAAATGCAAGCACCCATCTGTGGCACTATATCTATTGAATAAAGATTTGTCAATAGCTGGAATCTTTTCCTGAAGTGACATTTTCCTTTAGCGTTGCTTTATTGCTAGCTGAGCAGTGAACACAATATCAAAATACAGCATGAATCGGTTCAGAAAACAAAAGATGACAGTCTGAACTTTTTAAATGTGTGGGCAAATAATCTGATTTACATGATACATGCTAGGTTTGCACGAACTTCATTGGCAGATTAGCAAAGCAAGCTAACAGTACTAGCTACGTACGCTCACCAGAGGCACCAGCGAGCACTGCTACTTCCTTCCAAGCTTTACATGAAACCACCATTATTAGTTATTCCTCTGGTTTTGCTTGTCGAGCAGGTAGGAACTAAAGTTATGAGTGGGGAACTGAAGAAACGTCGGACCACACGCGCCATAGGATTGGTCTGAGTAATCATTCAAGCCAGTCGTTCAGATTTGTCACGTTTCCGTGTCAGTTAGAACGTTGCTTGTCATGTCATGCTGCTGCTTTGCGGCTTGGCATTGTCACTGAAATCACAGTTCCGTGTCTTGGATGTACGTAGAAAATAAACAGTCGCCTGTCACTTTGCTGCTTGATAGTGTCAACACGGGGAAATGGAAACAAAACCCAATTTAAAAGTCACATGCTATAAGTTTGGCGATTTGGAATCCACTCTGGGAGAAATATGTTATTGTGAGCAACTTGTGGAAGGCAAAATGTGGATCGATCTGCAAACCCTCCATTGAACGTTGAACGGTTAATTAAATTTTTTCCAGTACTTCAACCAGCAAGTCAAAAAACGTAGACAAATAGTCATCATTTCCATAGTTAAAGCAAAAACCGTTTCAAAGAATGCCTCGAACTGCACTTCGGTTAACAGCCATACACAGACTACATGGTACGTACATGGTACATTTCCAGCTTCAATGCGTTTTCAGTCTACACTGTTAACAACAAAAATAAACAAATCAGTGCAACAAATGTGCAAAATAATACATCTGGGTATCATATTACACTATTTAAGGCTGTACCACCTTTTAATGAACTCGTGGGGACCTGGTGGACCTGGTTCATCTGAAATGATTGATTCTGGAACTGAGAGTGCACAGCATGGCAGTTCATATCCATCAGCAGGGTCCTGCTCATAGCTCAATAACTGTGCAATAAGGATGCAGTAGACTTTGGGAGGGTTTTTTTTCCCCCTTTTGGGAAAAAATAGGGATTGGATGTGCAACACGTGGCTCCAAATGCACTCTTGACAGTAATCATGACAGAAACCACAGTACTGAGATTTATTTAGCTGACTAGTCTATGCAAACTTTATGGTGTATTGTCAACATGGTCGTATGCTGTTTGGGACACAGCCCGAGTTGTAGTGGAAAGTCTTTGAGAATGGTGACTAGCTAGGTGTGAATTTGTGTTCCGTGCTTATGACACATCTTCACAACTTCGCCTAAAGTTAGTTCACAAGTGAGTGAGGCTAACGCTCTGGCCCTCGCGCACGCTTTAAAGCAGGAAAGACTCGTTGCATTTTCCCTAATTGACTTTACGGCGGGCTTTTTCTCTCTTCAGGGTGTGTTATTGTGCTGCCGCTGCTGCTGCTTCTACGGCTGATTCACACACCTAAAACTGCTCTATTCACACAACTAAATTGCTTGAACATAAATATAATTATGTTTTACAAGCACGCTCTTATCTCTCCTGGGCCCTGCTGACTGTGTGTGCTGGTTTAAAGCGGTGGAAAGCTCTTTAGGTGGCAATGTCACAGAGAAAAGCTCAAATGTTATTTGAACCTACTGCATATCGGGGCATTTCAAATAATACTAGCACTTCTGGTTAAAAATCCAGTATAAATATTATGACAGTTATTATAAGGCAATTGTAATGTAAATATTCCATAATAATTAGAATTCACTGTTGTACCACAGTACTGTTGAATTCTCACTTGTGATTGGTCAGAAGGTGTTTTTTTTTGTTTGTTTTTTTCCTAGAACAGCAGCTCAGATGGCTACGGAAGGCAAATTACTCAATAAAGGTTGAATTAAAAAGCAAATCAATGGTTTATATTAATGCTGTTGTTATAATGTTATTGTTTCTATAGTAACAGGGACTTGTATAGTGAAGTTTTCCTTGAGGAGATGTTTAACATTTTCAGAAGGAGTCTCCAGTGTCAGTCTTCAGGACAGAGGGGCTTGTGCTTTGCAGTTTCGGAAACATTCGGAAACAAAAGCAGCATTTTTTTCATCTTATTAAGTTCGAGAAGGAGAAAAAAGATGAGCTGGTAAGGGAACGACTTTATAGTTTATAGCTGCTATAACGTAATTTGATAACAGGAAATAAGTTGTTTCATGGGCATACACAACATTAAAAATAACTATAAATGGATAAATAAGTATAATGTTCCATTCTTTAGTTATTATTTTTTTTAATGTTATAATTGGCAAATTCCTGTGGAATAAAAACTTCCATCATGGGTTGATTATCACATCAGATCGCATCACACCAACTTCTTGTTGATTGTTTTCATATAACAGCACACGTTTTATTCCTTTTTTCCATTTTTGTGGTTATTTCTTAAGTCTAGAATTGTGGATTCAACCTAATTGTGTGTGTGTGTGAGTGTGTGTGTGTTGAGGATGGAGGAGGTAAACAAGTAGGTGTGTGTTACGACACCAGAGTAAGGTTGGATACAGTTGCGGTATGAAAATCCGTCACTTTATTAAGAACACATAAAAAACAGGAAATCAGGACAACGGCACGCTTTAGGCAGATCCGAAAAAACAGGCAGCGTTCAAAAATACCGGCAGACAGTGATTTCAGGGGCTTAGGCAAAACACAAAAAACCAGGAAACCAGCGGAAGTTCAAAAATACCAAAAAGACAGTAGTTGTAGGGCTTAGGCAAAAATCGTAATCAAAAAGTACCTAGCTTAGTTCGGAAACCAGAAATTCAGTCCAGAAAAGAGTGCTCGGTACAGTTGAATATAATGTAGACAAACTAATACTTCGCGACGTGCGCGACAAACTAAAGAACTTAAATAGTGAGGATGTGTGCAACCTAGAAAATTACGGACAGGTGTGTAATCAGAAGGTGGGTGACTGTGAGCGTGGGAGTGAAGGAGTGTTCTTGATGTAGTCCCTGGCGGCCATATTTGTAGGCCGCCGAGCCTGCTGGGATGTGTAGTGCGGTATGTGTGCGTGTGGATTGGCGGCGGCCATGTTCGTAGGCCGCTGAGAGTTCTGGGAACTGGAGTCGCACTTATGGCGCGACCTAACAGTGTGAATTACATAAATTGTGTCGTTTTCTGTAATGGCTGAACTGCCCTGAGTTTCTCTCCCTGTTTCTCTGATCTACCTTCAGGGTGCAGTTTATCTCAGTCAACCTTCAAAAAGCACAGATTAACATAAGCACCTCTCTTTCTTCCTCACACTTTATTTGCACCACGGTCAGATATTATCAGGTCAGAGAATGTCCTCTCTCTCTCTCTCTCTCTCTCTCTCTCTCTCTCTCTCTCTCTCACTCACTCTCACACACACACACATACAAGAAATGGTATATCAGTAAGTACCTGATACTTATTGGTAAGTATGGGGTAAGTAGCTGGTATTTTGCAGGCAAGTTGGTGGTAAGTATACACTGAAAAAAAATAATAATTCATGGAAATTAAGTACAGAATTTCCAGTTAAGTAAAATGTGCATTTTCAACAAAAAAGTAACTAAATAATGGCAAATGTATGTTAAACACATTAAATAGAAATGTGTGCATTTACTAACTAACATTTATTGTAGTAACATTTTATCAATATGTAAAAGCTATATATTTTACTTAACTGGAAATTCTGCCATTAATTTAAACATGTTGATTCATGAATTATTTTTACAGTGTACTTACTTGTTCACTAAGTTGAAAAAAGGATCACCCCCTTGTGTCAGTATTTTGTTGAACCACCTTTTGCTTTAATTACAGCCTTTAGTCTGTTGGGATATGTCTCTACTAATTTTGCACATCTACACTTTGCAATATTTGCCCACTCTTCTTTGCAGAGCTGCTCAAGTTCAGTTAAATTTGATGGTGACCGTTTGTGGACTGCAGTCTTCAAGTAATTCCACAGATTTTCAATGGGGTTTAAGTCTGGGCTCTGACTAGGCCATGCAAGGACATTCACCTTTTTCTCCTTCAACCACTGTGTGGTCAGGTTTGCTGTGTGCTTTGGGTCATTGTCATGTTGGAAGGTAAACCTTCTTCCCATTGACAATGGCAGAGGGCAGCAGATTTTCCTCAAGAATTTGACGGTATTTTGCCCCATCCATTTTCCTTCTGTCCTGACAAGTGCTCCAGTCCCTGCTGCAGAGAAACACCCCCATAACAGGATATTACCACCTCCATGCTTTACTGTGGTGTTATTTGGATGGTGAGCTGTATTGGATTTCTGCCAGACATATCGTTTGGTGTTGAGGCCAAATAATTTAATTTTAGTCTCATCTGACCATCACACCTTTTTCCATGTGGCCTCAGAATCTTCAAGGTTTTGGCAAAGCTCAGTTGTGGGTCGCTTTTTTCTTGCAACCCTCCCATACAAGCCACATTTGTGGAGAATTTGTGATATTGTTGTCACATGCACACAATGACCACTCTTTGTCATAAATTCCTGCAACTGCTTCAGAGTTGCTGTTGGCCTCTTGGTAGCCTCTCTGACCAGTTTCCTCCTGGCTCTTTCATCTGGTTTTGAGCGATGTCCTGATCCAGGGAGGGTCTGTGTTGTACCAAATACCTTCCACTTCTTAATAATAGACTTCACTGTGTTTCTAGGCATTGATAAACCCTTTGAAATGTTTTTGTATCCATCTCCTGACTTGTGCCTGTCCACAACTTTATCCCAGAGATCTTCTGACAGTGCCTTGCCACCCATAGTTGCACTACCAAGGGCTTCGTGTGCCATTGAGAAGGTGATTAGCTACACCTTATTGAGTTTACAAGTCATTTTTAGGAGGGAGGTGATCCTTTTTCCAACTCAGTGATTCTGTTTTTTAAATTTTTTTTCTGACATATTGGTGTTATATCTTTCACTTGGATGTTATAAGTTGCACTGAGTAAATGCAGCTGGATAAAACAAAAACTGTGTCCGTCTTCATTTCAGGATGAAAAGCAACAAAATGTGATATTTTTAAAGGGGAGTGATTCTTTTCTATACCCATTGTACTTACCACATGTTTCCCTTAGTATTAAAATATTAACTACTAAGCCCATGCTTTCCTGTTACTACTAGGTACTTACGTTTTAAATATTAGCTATTTAGCCCATACTAATGTTATTGCTTGCTATTTAAGTACAAGTTTACCTATTAAATATCAGATACTTACATATTAAATACCAGCTACTTGCCCAATACTTACTTAGAAAGAGTTATTTATTAATTAACTACTTAGCACATGCTTATCTATTGTTACTAGATAATTACTAGTTTAGCGCCAGCTACTTACCATGTTCTTACACATTTACTACATATTTGCCTATTAAATACCAGCTACTTACTCTATAATTGCATGTTAAAACTAACTCCTTACCCCAGACTTAACTTATTATTACTAGCTATCACATTTTAACTTTTAAATACCAACAAACTACTTGTTACTAAATAGAGCTACTTGCCCTATACCTACCAAATAAATAGCATCTACTTACCAACTAAATACCAGCTACTTAACTCATACTTATCAACTAAATACCAGCTACTTAACCCGTACTTACTAACTAAATACCAGCTACTTAATCCATACTTACCAATTAAATACCAGTTACTGTTCTGATACTTACCTGTTATTATTAGGTAATTACCACATAATTACTTATTAAATACCACCTATTTACAGTGCTGTAAAAAAAATTGCTACCTAAGTTGTTTGCAAATTTTACAATAAAGTTCAACTGATTGTCATTTGTGAGGGGGCAGTTTGAAGTTCAAAGCTGGATTTAGTAACCAATTGCATTGATGCGACATGATTAAAAACACACAGGCCAAGATTTGGACCTAAATAAACAGTGACGAATTGTAAGAAATGAAATAAAGATCCCAGGAAAGCTGTAATAACTCGAGCTAGACATTTATAATGTCCACATTTATAATATCCACTTGCCTCCTGTGAACCCATGGGTCTGTCTGCAATTGACCTATTACTATTCAACTCATCAAGATTAACAGTTAGTTGTACACTTCCCCCATGTAACACACACACACACACACACACACACACACACACACACACACACACACACACACACACAACCAAAACACACAAATACAGGTATCAGTATTATTACAGCATTAAAATAAGCATGGTATCAGTAACATTACAGAAATGAAGAATGGTGATAAATGAACTGAATGTCCTTGATAGTGATGGTGTAAAGTACAAAATCTGTCTCTCTCACTCTATCATTCTCACTCACACACTTACACACACAATTTTCTCATATTTGCAGCATGACTGATCCGCGATGGACAGATTGTAAAAATTTAATTACTAGTACACAATGGCCAAGCAACCTCTTGTTTTCCTCTTCTTGCCTTTTCTCGAAGCCTGTAACAGACCCACACTCAGCTACACACACACACACACACACACATGCGTGCACCCAGATGTTTTACACCCTAAATGAGCAGCACGTGTAGTAGCTTTAATTTGGCGCGGTGTAATCGTGAGTGGGGGAGTGAATGATCTTAGTTGTAATATGCAGAGAAACTAAATGAAGTAAGGACAGCTCTGCTGATGTGCTGACACTTGCTCTGTGCTCTTGCACAAAAAAAAAAAAAAAAAAAAAAAAAACCCCGGGCCCGATAAAACGGTGGAATGAAAAAGCCTTGTGAATTTTATTAATGACCGTAGGACAGTATGCAAAACATCAAAAGGTCCGCACGAGAGATTAATGACCCGCAGCCAGACTGTTTAATTACCGCCGGCTAATTAGATTCTTGACCAAATTTTTAATATCTGCATTCCCCTCCACCAGCTCATTGAGATTCCACCATATTTATCAAGCCTTCCCCGAAACGCCTGACTTGGCCGCTTTTTGGCCCCTTTCCGCCCTCTTCCTCATTCCCACTGACTATTTAAGAACGGTTATTAAATAAATATGCATAAAGACGAGATCAGGGAGGTAAAGTGAAACCTCTTTGCCCGTGATTGTGTATCGTGTTTATCTGTTTATAATGAAGTACTTTCGCTTAAAAAAAAAAACAAAAAAAACCATGACATTTTCTTGGCTAAACCATCCTCCCGTAAGTTGAATGCAAATTACCAGACTAATCCCACGCACAATTTTGAGATCTGTCACTCAGCCCTTAAATTAACCCTGAAGTACCAGTTTATCATTCAGTTCAATTCATTACAATTCATTTTAAAGCATATTATTATTTAGTAGCTACTATGAATTATTCAGTAATAACCCTGAAACTAAGAGGAAAGGTCTGTAGTTACAAGAAATGGAAGTCTGGACCCTTTTGTCTTTTCCAAGAGGCTTGTAAATTCAAGCGAGAGTGTGTGTTTTAGAAAGTTTAATGTGATTTCTCTCTCTCTCTACCATGTAATGACCTTTATTCTGTAAAACCCTTTTAAAAGTTTAACAAAAAACAATATTCAAAACATTATATCATCACGCTAAATGTGAAGAAGTTAGTTTAGGAAATCAGATTTAATGTCAATGCTTGGACTCTTTTTATCCCTAGTAATACATAAGGAATAACACACTTGGAAGCATGCTGTTATAGAAAACTAATCAATGACAGGGTGGTGTGATGTGGCCCAATGTGAATTGGAGTTACTGTTACTACCATGAAGATGATTATTTTCCAATAACAGCACAGCATGAAGTCCCTTTTGCACCACAGCTATTTGCCAACACTAGGCAACATGTCATACTATTTTTTTTTTATTATTTATCAATTTTTAGTTACTTTTAATGTTGTGGAACATAAGTGAAAGTTTCCGTTAAGTTACGAAGACAAAAAAAAATGCAGCTTGTCATGTTACCGAGAAACCGCAAAGCCGTACATCCTAAATACTGTCATGTGGTGAAAACTCAAGGTTACAGCTTTACCTCCGAGTGTTCCAAAGCGCTCATACTGGAGACTCCTTCCAAAAAGAAACATCTCCTCACAGAAAACTTCACCATATGAACAATTATACATGTTTCTTCTTTATATGTTCATGTGGAGCATCCACTATACTATACGCAAGTCCCTGTGTAAGTTGTTATTATAGAAACGATAATGTATTTGTACCTATTATCAAAATGAATCAACAACTCGTGACCAATGAGATCTGAGCATTCTGTAGGGTTGTGACCCTGAAAGCTTCAGTTTTACATCAGTTCTAAACTTCACACTGATATTTATCCCGCGTTGAGATGTACGCCGAGATCATACTCTCCCTCTTGGACCAGCTGGGTCCGCTCTCTTTATTTATTTCTCTTTCTTATGAAACAAGACTTCAGAGTCTGTGGATGTGATGCACTCCACTAGGTGTGTTTTTTATGCTTGACAAATTGTGTTTGCGTGTGTGTTCATTCGTGTCACTCGAGGCTGGGATTACACAGCACCATCTGCTGTCGTTTTAAAATCATTGCACAATAACGGCAAACATTTTTAAAAAATAAATAAATAAATAAATAAATAACAGCTCGCACGCACGCAGACACCCACAAGCACACATTTATGGTTTGATACTTCAAATAAATGAAGCGTTCGACTTAGATGGCTGCTGTACACATTTGCTGCTCCATCACTACACTTCCTGCGTTGAACTTTATAGCTTCATTTACAACAGTGTCTAAGTTGCAATATTAGAAAAAACACCAATTCAGAAATATTAACTTTGTTCTTAACTGAGAGGGTTGGGTTTTTTTTTTCCCCTTTCTGCCATAGCAACAGAAATGTATACTTTTTGAGAGCCAAAAAGCTTGAAGCTTCACAAAATATCCTTGCTGTTTAACAAAAAAAAAAACTACAAACTACAGTGATTTCAACTGTTTTTTTTTTTATTACAAAAGTATAAATATAAAATAATGCGTAGAATTTCTGTAAACCTCAAAGCTCCAGCTTTAAGATATTAAGATTAACGTTAAAGTAGCTTTATTTCGCTCCTTTCATTCTCATAACTCCTGTTTGATCGAATCCTTACATGAGATCCCCGTGTGATCAGTTTTGGTTCAAATGAATTTATTTCTAAGAATACTTCCCATTTTTTTTTAAATATACTTTTGTAGAAACAAAATTAAAGTTTCAGCTTCATTAGGACACCCCATAGTCTTAGAAAAATAGATTAAATCTAGAACCATCAGGGGTTGTATATGGAAGCCTGTACGAAAACATAGTAAGGTTAAAAGATCATGTATTATATATTTGTTTACCCATTTTTGTTTATTCTTTTTTAAACCATATTTAATAATAATATTTCAAACTTATTATTATATTTAAACCTATTTACAGGATTGACTTAAATCAGGATCTATTTAAAATACAAAGTCTTGATATTTAAGCAGCTGAAACTGAACAGTGAACAGAAATGGACAGTTTTTTTTTATAATTATTTTTATTTTATTTTTTTTTTTAATAATTGAACGTAAGTCATGTACTAAGATTAAGGCACAGTGTTTTACTACATGAGGTGAAGTAGAAGTGATCATTTCACACCTGTATAGCGCACCGAGATGCGAGATTCAATCACTGCAGTGAGAGAAATATGACTCGGAAGAGTGTGTAAGTCTATAATTTATCTTTTGATTATGAGGGGTGGGTGGATGGGCGAGGAAGAGACAGACTGAAAACAAAAATTACAGACGTCGCGTTCGTGGGTCGTGCAAATTGAAATCGAGAAATGCATTCCAGCAATTAGTGAGTAGGAGACGCTCACTTCAATAAAGAACAGGTTTTTTCGCCTGATGCTTTTTACGCCGAGGGATTATTGCGACAATTTAAGACAATTTACTCTGTCAAAATAAACTCAAACGTGCACGGGGAGAGTGTAAAAAAAACACCACTAATTACTGGCTTTGCGCTGCCGAAGCTTTCTCCTAAAGCACAGAGGAGGAAAGTGGCGCCATACGGCTACTGCAACTCAAACAAGAAGCACTCGTGTTATTTCTGGCAAGGTTTGGGGTCTCTGTGTGTGTGTGCGCATGTGTGTGTGTGTGTGTGTGTGTGTGTGTGTGTGTGTGTGTGTGTGTGTGTGTGTGTGTGTGTGTGTGTGGTGACAGTATTCTGTAAGTTCGACACAATTTGCAAGAATTCGTATGAAATAAATACAAAGGTTAAGGTCGTTCTAAGCATGATTAGCTATTGCACCTTTTCATATTACTTCATTTATGTGAAATCAAGCTAAATCCAACAATGTCAGCTTCAAATCTGTACAAATTTCTCATGAGATGATAAAAGATGAAAGACGACATTTTGAGGGCAAAAGTTTTCATCTACTTAAGACTCCCTTGAAACATATGCCTGAGATGCCTATATCTGAGCATGAAAAAAAATAATAATCTTCATCTTCATGCATTTCTTTTGAGTCTTCTTGTCTTATTAGTGTGCTTCGGAGACTATTTCTCCAAAATAGTTTCCTCAAGTACGCAAATACACGTCGGATTGAGTTATCAGGACCAAAATGTCTTGGCTAGTTCAGAAAACGGCTAACACAGCTATCCTAGCTGAATGCTCAGTTAAAACCATTGCTTTGTGGATCCTGAAATTAAAGGAAAACTCCAACCTGAAACACATTATATACTGAATGTTTATACTGAAATATGTGTGATGTGTTTAGAGGTTCTGCTACTAATTTGTTTGTTGGCAATGAATTTGTTAAATTCCTGTAAGAAGCTAGCGGTTACAATGAATTTTTACATGAACTCAAAGAATGTCATGTGAGAAATGTAACCTAGAAGTAGTGCTGATGTCATTGTTGTAAATACTGGACTCAAAGTCCCAGAATGCAGTGCAGCTATACAGCAGAGCCTTGACTCGGCTAGTTAGCGATCTACAAGACGACGAGGGCGATGACGTTGACAGCGGTATTATCACTGAAGCTTTGGAAGCTGATCTGTTTCGAGCAGAGTGTACAGATGTGGAGGTGAGAGAGCTGAACAGACTAAAGTACTAAAGCGCCGCTGCATCACTCCCTTCAGGTAGAGATGAAGCGAGGGCGAAATCCCACTGCAACACTATCAACAGGTAGTCAAACGGCATTCCGGGTAATGTAGGAAACTTTAATTAAAAGTGAAAACAGACTAACTAAATAAGTCAACTTGCGCCATTGGACATCATCGAGGATCAGGTTCATTATAAAGATTAACATGACAATGCAAGTCGTTTTCTAAAGGGTTTTTTTTTTCCCTCTACGTCATGAAATGTCACAAAATACATGTGTGTGGACCTCAGGTTCATTCCTCCCAGCTATAAATGGTCTTCATGAACACATGCGCACACACACACACACACACACACACACACACAGCTACATTCTGCCACATTAACATAATTTCATGAGTGCATCCAAAAAGTAATATATTCTCGCATCTCCGGTTCCTGATGGCGGCGAATTTTCCAAAGAATCTCCTCCATCTGATATCTTAATGCACAAGGAAGAAAGCGTGGCAAAGGCTGATATCGTAAAAATGTATCAGTGTTTTGTATATATAGAAGAGACGGGGAGAGAGAGAGAGAGAGAGAGAGAGAGAGAGAGAGAGAGAGATTTTCATTGGGAGATCTTAATCTATGTGAAATGCATCCATCTGCAGCTACTCTGTCGGGGAAGAGTTTTACGAAGGCGTTCCTACAACTACACCATCTCCAGGTGACTTCTGTCACCTTCTCTTCTGTCTTGAATACATGTGTATATATACGTAAACAAAAGTTTGTACCCCCATGGTATTTGAATTGGAAAAAAAAGGGAAATGTATGTTGATTGATTGTCTTTGATTGATCTATTTCGATCTTTATCCATAATATAAGCACTTTTGTCTGAATTATTATTAGACATCTTTCAGAACTGTACAAGAACCTTGCTGAAAAAAAAAAAACCCAACATTTTAGCATGTTTGCCTCGCCCTTCTAGGGATGGGGGTTCGATTCCCGCCTCCAGCCTGTGTGGGCGGAGTTTGCATGCTCTCCCTGTGCTTCGGGGGTATTCTTCAGGTACTCAGGTTTCCTCCTCCAGTCTAAAGACATGCGTTGTAGGCTGATTGGCATTTCCAATTGGTTCCCTGGGATAGGCTCCAGGCTCACCACGTCCCTGTGTAGGATAAGCGGTACAGAAAATGGATGGATGGATGGATGGAAGTTCATACAGGCCAAATTAAACGGCCTTGTGCTCTGTGAATAAAGGCACATAAAAAAGCTAAAACAAGGTTTTCATGGTCATATTTATTCTTTGTAGACTTTTTTGTACATGTTAAAGTTAATGGAAATCAAATCAATAAATAGTTTAAGACAATAAATAGCTTTTAGACAATCAACGAAGTTGGAATAAAATCTTTAAATGCACTTATTTTCTCCGTTGTTGCTGTTGGGTGTAGAAATGGACTTGTGGTTGAAGGAAAACATATTTGAGTTCAGGAAAGTCTGTATTTTTCAGAACTACTGTATATAAAAGAAAATGTCAAGATTTCAAGCCAACCACACGTACTGTATATATCTGTTAAAATGGATAATATCTATTTAAGTAATTAAGTAAGAAATCTAATTCTTTCCACATTTCTAAATGTGCATTAGTGTGTGTAAGTAAATCTGTATGAAATTGTAATGTTGCATAGGGGAAAGGTTTTTTTTTGTTGTTTTTTTAAATGCACACAGGAAGTGACACAATAGCTGTATAAACTGGATTTCCACAAGAAACAAGATATAACCCAAACCAGATTTTTATTAGACATTATTCTATTACATTTTAGCCAGATTAGCCTCATAGACCAAAGACATCCTGGTTGAAAATGGTGTAAATTTAACTGGTTGTTGAACTCTTAGTTGAAGCTTTAATGGAAGGAGCCACTTTCACTCACATGGAGAAAATGAAGTTTTGTGTTGAGAAAATAAAATTGTTCTTTGTATCAAACAAGAACAACAAAACGTCGTTTAAATGTGTCGTTTTCCTCGTTAACCCGAGACCACACCCAGGCATAATGTTGCTTTTTCCGTCTCTCTTTCTTATTGTGTCGATGCTCATTATGAGGTTGTGAGGCGTCACACTGCAAAAGGTCAAACCGAACCCGAGATGCTTGAGTACACACACACACACACACACAGCTCTCGCTTGTCACAGGTCAGAGGGGTGACGTTGCTTCAGACTCTGGTGTAATTATAGATTTCGAAGCACATTACAAGTGCCATCCTAATTGATGAACAGCTCTTTAAGTGCGCCTATCCATACCTTCACATGTACTCACGCCATGCTTCTCGTTTAATTTAACCTCTGAATTCAAATGGCATTAAAATTCGAATGCAATTAAATATTAAAAAAAACGAACTCTTAACTACTAAGTTCTTCCTAAGTTAGAAGATGCATAACTTCTCCGTTTCTCATCCGTTAATTCAGACATAATCAAATAAACCAAACCATGTCTTTCAAAGGAAAAACAAAACAACTACAAGCCCGTCGGTGATTTCCTCTCCATTTGATTTCTGTTTTGTTTTTGTTTGGTTTTTTTGGGAGGTTTTTCCTGTAAATCTGCACAAGATCTCAACACGAGAAACCGCATCCCTGTTCCGCATCGCAAAGTGCTCTTTGTTGTTTTTCCTAAACGCATTACTTCTCCGTCTCCTATCCGTTAATTTGGACATAATCGAATAAATATATTTACAACAAAAAAAAACCCTTCAAACCACGTCTCTTAGAGTAAAAAAAAAAAAAAAAAACGCCTGTTGGTGATTTTCCTCAAGCTATATCTCGCAGAAGCTCTACAGATCTACAGAATGAGTGCCTCCTTCTTCTTCCTTAGAGGTCAATAATAATAAATGAATATGTTGTCCATCTCCGAGTGGCACTTATTACATTTCTGAGCAGGCAAATGGGATTTTTGTGCTTAAAGGAAAGCAGTGCATCTCTGCGTGACTCACTGAACTCAAATGCACTGATCTGTATCGCGCCTCGACGGCATCTGCTCTCCCTCAGCTCGCTCTGCAGCTCTCCACGCGCCGAGATAAAGTCCGGATCAAAGTTGTGACGAGCAGAAAAGTTAGTCACGGATGACATCAGGGTAATACGAGTACATGTTGGAAGGTTTTTTTGGGTTTTTTTTTTTTTTGGATGGACACAAAAGTTTCGGTAATGCTTCACATTAAAACTAGAACGCAAAGGATTCTCTAAAGTCATTATTTTATTATTTGTATAGGGCTTTTAACAATACATTTTGTTATAATGACAGTGTTTGTGAGTACAGCAGCAGTTCTTAGGAGGGTCATTCCATCTCAAGTGGTCCAATACAGGTTTCTTGACCATTTTTAATTTTCCTAGGTTTTTTTTTTTTTTTTTGTATTGGCATGGCAAAAAAAATTTACTTGGTTTCCAGGCTCTTGCTATCTCAAAACTGGACTATTGCAACAGACTACTCCCGGGCCTCCCAGCCAACTCCATCAAACCCCTTCAGATGATTCAGAATGCAGCAGCATGCCTTGTTTTCAACCAGCCCAAAAGAACCCATGTCACACCCCTCTTCATCTCCCTCCACTGGCTTCCTGTAGCCGTCCGCATAAGATTCAAGGTCTTGATGCTCACGTACAAGACCTTGTCTTTAACAGCACCCCCCTACCTCAACACTCTCCTTGAGGTTTATGTTCTCTCACGCAACCTGCGATCAGTTAACACCTGGTAGTGCTTACTCAGCGAGGCATGAGGTCCCTTTCCAGAACCTTCAGACTGTCCCTCAGTGGTGGAATGAACTTCCAACCTCAATCCAGACAGCAGAATCTGTCACAATCTTCAAAAAAAAAAAGGCTAAAGACCCACCTCTTCCGTAAACACTTAACTTGTCGCCAATCCACCCATTAATTTATTTTTTTTTTTAAATAATTAAAAAATTCTGCACTTACACCGGCTCTTACACCTCTACTCTGTGCACTTTGCTTCTCTAGAACTCAATTAAAAATCTTGTATGGTAGCTCTACTTGTATTGTTCTCTGCTTGATATATCGGCCTACGACGGCCATCTTTGTGTCATGACACCCAACAAATTTTGGTTATACAGCTGTTTACGGAAACCTCAAGATCTCGACTCAGGATGGGCCTAGCTCCTTGCAACAAAAAGTGATCTCTAGAGTGCAATACAAGGTAAATGTACACATATAAACCTTTTGCACATTCTTGTTCCTTAGACTTAGAACTTAAGTCCAAATGTAATGCTCAAGATTGCTCACAGTTCCACATTTAGGGGCAATTTATAATGAGAAGGGTTCGAGTCTCAGTCTTAAATTTTTTAGGAGATACCTAGGTAAGTATAGTGTGCATGCAGAACATTTCAGGTGTGACTTCTCTTGTTTATTTTTTTTTTTTTTTAATAGGGGCGAGAAAATGCAAATTTTTTTAAATTCCCCTTACTTTCGGGCTTAATATCTCTGGTGGGGGACCAGATGCAAACCTGAAATTCTTACAGAAATAAATCCTCTATCGTAGCATTCTGCTGTACGAATTGTGAGTTTTAGATTCCACTGGTTACAGAGCTAGGGCTAGTAGAAATCTGGGGAAAAGCCTACTTTATTCATGCATTTTGAGAAATAAACAAATATAAGCATAACAAATAATAAAAATGAACAATATTTTACAGTAATTATGTTTATGATTGACATACAATAGCGTATGCTTGTCAGTGAGGTCGAAAATGTTACTACATTTGATATTGGTGAACAGTGAAGCACGATCTATCGCAGGGTTCTTCAAATCTGCAGAATTTAGCTCCAACCTCCAAATTCACCTGCCTGTAATTTTCTAGTAATCCTGAAGACCTGGGTTAGCTTGTTCAGGTGGGTTTGATTAGGGTTGGAGCTAAACTCTGCGGGACAGTGATCATCACAGATTTGAATATGGTTGGTATGCGTGAATAGATTTTATCCATATATTCCACAATATTAAATGTAACAGTAAACAGATAAAAAGCATAATGTTTCATACAGTAATATATTAACAACTGCAATCAAAGAGGCGGTAACGGTAACTGGTATCACACCACCCTGTTGTTGATTATTTTCCTATAACTGCACACGCCGAAGTTTTTTATTCCTTACTTAATGCAGTAAATAATGTTACTGAAGGGAATATTAATGTAAAGAAAAACATGTAAACCTTGTTACCCGAATTTCTCGAAACATCAGCAGAGGTGTAACGTGTAAGTACGCACGCCATTTGATAATTGTATATTTACGCTTTATTTGTACGCACATACAGTATAAAATCAGATGAGTGTTTATCAAGCATTCTTCCCAGCACACATTTAAATCATTAGACAGCATTATGGCGAGCACAGGTAGAATGCATGTGAGATGCACTTGCGCTTCATCAGATGAATAAAACGCGGCTCTAACGGCACAACCTAATCAAAGATCCTCTGATTAGCATGCTTCTCTCTCGCGCTTGGCTTCAGGCGTGGTGTTCGTGATGCATCCCCTCTCCGTGGATCTGAAAATGATTTCATGCTGTTGATGAGAAGAAGAAAAGAGGAAAGCAGGGGGGATGAACAGAGCTCCGTAAATGAACTGCAGCTGAAACTAGAACGTCGCACTGGTTTAAGGAAGGATTAAGGAAGACCGATCTTTGTTATTCGCTTGTATACACATAACGGCGCTCTTCACTCTGATTGGTCAGACGGTGTTTCCTATAATAAGTTTCTATAACAGCAGCTCTGACAAATCACAGCTTTATATTAATGCACTCAATTTTAATATGTTACTGTTTCTATAGTATTTTGTATGATGTAACCAGATTAGGAAAACGTGTTTAATCGTTAATATTGTGAGGAAATGTTTATTTCTCATTTTTCTTTGGAGTCTCCAGTGTAACAATCAGAGGTGAAGCTGTCATTTTTACGTTTTCCGACACAGGAAAGTCTTCACGATGGAGGATTTTGCACTTTCCGGTTCTCGATTACATGAAAAGGTGTATCTTATTAACTTCAAGAGAGAAAAAAAGAGCGGGTGGTGAGGGAGCGACTGATTATAGCTGCTATAACAGGAGTCATAACATTAACATGGATAGATTTGTTATTTATTCAATTAT
Source organism: Cranoglanis bouderius (assembly GCA_023630585.1). Lineage (NCBI taxonomy): Eukaryota > Metazoa > Chordata > Actinopteri > Siluriformes > Cranoglanididae > Cranoglanis > Cranoglanis bouderius. The sequence goes on along the minus strand of CM042560.1, from coordinate 3,967,946 downwards.
TTCTTTTCTATTTTTATTAATAAGGTTTCTTCTTTTGCTGGATTCAAAGATTCATTCATGTCTCGTTTGCCTGCCATGTACAAATGTAATATTGACCTTTAAAATTCACAAAAGAAGTATGCTAAGTTAACTTTACGTTTGTCAAATTAGCTAATTTCATTAGGTAATTTGGCTATTTAAAATGGCTAGCTAGTTTGGTAAATTAGCAAGTTAAATTAGCTGATGAGCTAGCTTTTGTCATTTATTTGGATAAATTAGCTATCTAGTTAAGCTCTGTGAATTAGCTTGTTAAATTAGCTAGGCATTTAAGATCTGTGAATTAGCTTGTTAAATTAGCTAGGTGTTTCAGCTTTGTGAATTAGCTTGTTAAATTAGCTAGCTGTATAAGGTCTGTGAATTAGCTTGATAATTAGCTTAGCTACATAAGCTCTGTGAATTAGCTTGTTAAATTAGCTAGCTGTATAAGGTCTGTGAATTAGCTTGATAATTAGCTTAGCTACATAAGCTCTGTGAATTAGCTTGTTAAATTAGCTAGCGAGTTAAGTTTTGTGAATTAGCTTGTTAAATTTGCCAGGCATTTAAACTCTGTGAATTAGCTTGTTAAATTAACTAGCTAGTTAAGTTTTGTGAATTAGCTTATTAAATTAGCTAGCTGTATAAGCTCTGTGAATTAGCTTGATAATTAGCTTAGCTACATAAGCTCTGTGAATTAGCTTGTTAAATTAGCTAGCGAGTTAAGTTTTGTGAATTAGCTTGTTAAATTTGCCAGGCATTTAAACTCTGTGAATTAGCTTGTTAAATTAACTAGCTAGTTAAGTTTTGTGAATTAGCTTATTAAATTAGCTAGCTATATAAGCTCTGCAAATTAGCTTGTTAAATTAGCTAGGCATTTAAACTCTGTGAATTAGCTTGATAAATTAGCTAGTGAGTTAAGGTTTGTTTTCATTAATAATATTCCTTACCATTCGTTCCAGTAGGGTTATTAGCTAAACATTAGCTAACCAGAGGCTGAATTCTAGGTTTGTTTGAGCTAGTGGAATATTTTCCTTATGTCTGATTGCTTAGCGAGCTAGCTAGTCACAGAGGATCGGGCATGATGAACTTGTGCTCAGCTCTTTTCATCAGTTACAAATATTTAATTTTACTGTTGAATATGTGAGTATGTTTAAATGTAGACTTTCTCTCAAGTAGATTTTTGCCTCCATACTTCTATGTTTAATGGAGTAAGATTTTGACACAATATCAACACTTTTACTTAAGTACAGTTTCAATCCCTGAGTCTGAGTAATTAGCTTATTTTTTTTATTTTGTGGCAAAGCTTACTTAATGCTTACTTAATGCTTATTTAAGGCTTAATTAGTTATTCTACTCCTAAAATTGTATAGGCTCCATGACAATATGGCAACTGAAATGGTTTGAGAATCACGAGTGTGGCCCTTTATGACCGGCACAATGCTGTTTGAGAATCCAGTCCCAGATCTGGTCGCTGTGGCTGATCATACGGTCACTAACGTTCACTTGTGTGGAATGGTTAGCTGATGTTATCGCTTACACACAGCTAATTTACATACTTGGTGTTATTATATGTGTGGGTAGAATTTAAGAGATGAATATTAATGGATAAAGGAAGAGAGGATTGAGTTGAAGGTGTGTGTGTGTGTGTGTGTGTGTGTGTGTGTGGTGTGTGTATTAGAGAGAGTGTGTGTGAGAGCGTGTGTGTGAGCGAGAGAGACTGATGAGCGGCAGTGGTAATTAAATAAAACACTTTGACCAGGCACTCCAGATAAAGAATGATGAGGAGAATGATCACACATGTATTTCATACTCTGAATCTTGACCCAGACCGGGAGCTTGAGTGTTCCAGTTGACTACACACGCACCCCACACACACACTACACACACACACACACACACTACACGCACATACACACACACAGAGACATGAGGGAGTAATTCTGTGTGTCACAGGCCAGAAAAGAGAGGCTTTGTGTATAAGCAGGGCCACGCATTAACGCTCAGGAAAAAGGCCGGTAATTAAAAGCTAAAGCGCGGCCGTGAGCGTGTGCGCCGTGGGCCGTGACGGAGGAAGGTGCGGGCCGTCGCTGTCCTAATGGAGAATACGGCAGGTAATTGTCATTGTGCTCAAGGCGTCATCTTCCATTAAACGCACAATTCATCTTCGAGGAGAGGCGTCCGAAGCAGGTACGCTGATTTATTACAGATTACCGCTGGCAGAGCTGAACAACCTGGCATTGGTTAAAATGGGTCACAATATTTGTTTATCTAATAATATTTACAGCACAGCGCTACTGAATTCTCGATTCACAGGCTTTCTATAACAGCAGCTCTGACACTAGTTCCAGTGCCTTGCCACCCCTAGTTGATTGTTTGCTTCAGATGCTCTACAAAATGCTCCAGGAAAGCTCTTTTCATGCTGAGCTAATCAAAATGACCACAGCTGATCACAGTTGAAAGTCAAATGGCAAAAGTCATTTTTAGGAGGCGGGGGGGTGATCCTTTTTCCAACTCAGTGATTCAGTTTTTTTTTATTTTTAATTTTTTTCTGACATGTTGGTGTTATATCTTTCACTTGGATGTTATAAGTTGCACTGAGTAAATACAGCTGGATAAAACAAAAACTGTGTCCGTTTTCATTTCAGGCTGAAAAGCAACAAAATGTGATTATTTTAAAGGGGGGTGATTCTTTTCTATACCCACTGTAAACGATAGGTTTATATTTGTAATACGTTATCGTTTCTATAGTAACAGTTCATTCACAGGGACTTGAATAGCACATGCTCCATACTGTATAATCTAAGCGTAATAATAAACAGGGTCAAGGGTTCGATTCCCGCCTCGGCAATGTGTGTGCAGAGTTTGCATGTTCTCCCCGTGCTTCGGGGCTTTCCTCCGGGTACTCCGGTTTCCTCCCTCAGTCCAAAGACATGCACTGTAGGCTGATTGGCATGTTCAAAAGTGTCTGTGGTGTGTGTGAATGTGTGTGTGATTGTGCCCTGAGATGGACTGGCACCCTGTCCAGGGTGTCCCCTGCATGTGCCCCGTGCTCCCTGGGATAGGCTCCAGGTTCCCCACGACCCAGGAAGGATAAGCGGTATAGAAAATTGATGGACGGATGTCGTTTAACAAAGAAAAATTCTTTCTGTTAGACGTTTATGTAACATTTATGGAAGGAGTCTCCAGTTTCAGCAGTTTCTTGTTGAGAAATTGCTTCATACAGTATTTGCTCCCTCAACTTAATAAGTAAGGAATAACACATGACGAGCTGTGCTGTTTTAGGAAAATAATCCACTTTGGTGTTAAGTGTGCTTCGCATCTGGATGCATCACATGACCTATGGTGGACTAATTTCCTGTTACTGCAAGGTCCGTTGTGTGTTATTTCTTACATGCTAATCTGAGTGAGCAAGTGTGAGGAAAAAAATAAAAGAAAGAAAGAAGTTAAAAAAAAAAAAAAAAAACAGGAGACAAAGGGTTTAGACAATTTTATTTATTTATTTTTTTGCATTGTAGATTTCACATTAGCTGACAGCAAGACAAGATGTAATGCTTTTCCTAAAAAAAAAAAGAAAAGAAAAAAAGACAGGCGTGAAAAGTTGGAGGCCTCGTCCCCCTGAGGCGCAGGAAGAGAAGCGGCACCTGCAAGAGCAGATGGAGGAAGAGAGCACGAAATGTGCCGAGGTATTTTTTAGCGCGGTGCACCGCTACCTGCTGTGAGATGAGCGACATCGCTCTGTTGATGTTCCTCTGCGAGAAGCTGTTTGAGGGAAAAAACGTCTCTCATTTAAAGCCACAAATTACAGCAGAGAGAGAGAAGAGAGCAGCACTTAGCCCATCACTGCCGTCACGGCTGTTTCTTTCAGGCTGACAAAAAAGGAGCCAGAGCCGGAGAGAGCAAATGCACTGCACCCTTTATCAACTCGCCTGCGTTATAATTAAAACATTATCCAAGACTTCCATCATGCTCTGTTCTCTCTCTGTTTCTCAATCTCTCGCTCTCCGACAGCAATCAGCCCTGTGTGTCAAACACGAGCTTTACCCAGTGAGATGATGTGGTAAACAAATCCAGATTGGCCAGTTACAAATAAACGAAAAACTCTCAGCAGAGCTACTTTTGACACGATGGACGACAAGTTCAGGGAATACAAGTGCAGTGACAGACGTGACGTGAAGTGGGGATGAATCTCTCATGACTTCCCTGTCACTTTCCAGTTCTTTATATTCGTTTTATTGTTTTTTTTTATTTCCAGAATGTGACCCCTAGGGACAAATCAGGGTTGCGGGGTCGGTGGCGACGCCACTCGCGCTCCCTTTCCACACGATGACAGGAAGGTCTCAGAGCACCTCTGTAACTCTCTCACTCTCTCTCAGAGTCTCTCGGCCTTAGCCAAACTTCATTCCGATTGTCAAGCGCTTCTTCGGATTCTTCTTGTCAAAAGGAAATACATAAATATATTAATAAAGAGTCGGCATTGCTGCCTGGTTGACATTGGAGGTCATTTGTCAAATCAACAACGGGGCAGTGAAACCTCAGGGACACGCACACACACGTACATACCGAGTGATTTAGTATGCATTGTGTGTCCACCCTGATGGCCAGAGCAAAAGACGTCAAAGGAGCCATTAAGTCCAGTCCCAGCAAAGCAGGTCTCAATCATGTGATGCCCCTCTAATAGAGTACACGCTTGCGTTGGGGTTTGGCTGGAAGTTTTGATAAAAAGTGGCACAACAGCAGCACGACAGACCCCAACGTCCCTTTGCATAACCGAACAGCAAAGCCTACAAATCCCCCCTGTGACAAGATCCCGGATACAAAACAAGCTTAGCATGGGTTTGACCTCAAACGCGCCTTTACCCATCACCACAGACCCCCTGAACACCATGACACACAGAGAGATGGTTCAAAAAATGACAGTCCCCCTTGACACTGTCCCTTTTATCTATAACCTTAAAATAATGGCAACATTACAGCATAAAAATAAACAGGTTTATAACACAGCACTGTTGAATTCTCGAATCTCTTTGGTCAGAAGCCGATTTATCCATTCATATTTATATTGTTAACACACTTGTTCTAATACATAATCGTTTCTATATTAGTAGCTCATTCACAGGGACTTGAATGGCGATATAACACATAAACATGCTGTTATTTAACAAATTTACTTTGTGGTCTTCTGCTGTTGTAGCCCGTCCCCCTGAAGGTCCAACATGATGTATTGTACGTTCTGAGATGCTTTTCTAGTCACCACGGTTGTAAAGAATGGTTAGTCTTCCTGTCAGCTCGAGCCAGTCTGGCCATTCTCCTCGGAGGTCACCGGATGTTTTTTGTTTGTCGCACCACTCTGTGTGAAATACAGAGTCCGGCACCAACAACAACCATGCTACAGCCAAAGATAATTGAGATCAGACTTTTCCCCCCATTATGATGTTTGATGTGAACATTAACTGAAGCTCTTGACCTGTTTCTGCATGATATGCACTGTATATGCCTTGTTCTGCTAGTGTATAGTATCAGTATATTAAAGAGCTTCCTACCAGGCTTCTTGCTTGACCCACAGAAGAAAAATAGCTACTGTTAAAAATAATATGGCTTTTTAATAGTGTTAATGAAGCAATAAGGTGCCGAGGTGGTACTGCAGGTTCGGGTTACTGTCTGTTACAGAGTTTTGCGTGTTCTCCCAGTTGCTCCTGGGTTCTCGAGGCACCTCCCAAAAACTCTGTGTGAATGAGCATGTGCATGGCGCCCTGCGACGCACTGGCATCCCATTTTAGGGTGTATTCCCACTCACACCAAGTGTTTCTGGGATAGGCTCCAAATCCACCATGACCTAGACCTGGATAAAGCGCTTACTGAAAATGAACGACTCAATTGGCAGCCTTAAAGATGTGAATCAACTGAAACAAATGTATTCAGCTACATGTTAAGAAAGCGCAGTCAGGGTTTCGTTTAATTTTAACAGACATCTACAGTATATCTACATGGCAATTTCATACACATACATACAGACATACATACATACATACATACTGTACATGAATTCAGTAATACACACACACTTACACATTCACAGATCTTCTTGTGTCCAATAAACACAACTACAGCATCCCTCTTTCTATATTTCTGGACTACTTTCTCACCAGAACTTGTCAAAACTATTAGAAGAGACAGCAGCTCATTTATTTATTTATTTATTTTTCATTTTTCTACCTCATGTTCTCCGTCTCCTGCTTCATATACACAAAACTCCACCTCACAGAAGTCAGAAAAAGTATTTATTCATAAGTGAAAGTGCTGATTATATTCCTAAGATCTACTCCCGAGGCCTGTGTGAGACACACACACACACACACACACACACACACACACACTGAGTGAGCGCTGTACTCTTTCACCGCTCCATTAGGCCGTGTTACCTGATGACGCTCTCCTCCCTTTATTTATCTATCTATTTCTGCCGTACGAGACGACGCGGGTTACCGTTTTAATATCTCAAGTGAAACACGATTATTACGTCTTAATGCTGAAATTACGGTGCTTATATATATTTTTTTTATTTTGCTCTCTCTTCCTCTTGATGCCGATCGCTTTTTTCCCCCCTTCTCCTGCGTTGCACCCCATGGCATTAACATCTTTATCCCGGCATGTGTTTCTGGTTTTAAAACCTTTACCCCTGCTGTTTGAAAAATAGTGCTCATTTTCATCCCCCATGGAGAGCTGAAATCCCCATAGGCGAACCATTAGAGTTCTCGGAGCTCCCCTCCCCTTCCCGAACGCTTATTACTCCTGCCTGTACACTCCGCACTGGCTCATTGGGTTTCACTAAATTATGCAAATAAGGTGATGCTCAACATATAGGTTTTTTTTTTTCACCCTCCTTCTATCTCTCTCTTTTTCAGCTTTCTGCAACTGCGCAAGTTTACACAGCTTTCCGCGTGCGGCGACATCATTACACTGACGCAAGGCTGTCAGCGAGATTTATGCATCAGTGACAAATTATATTGGAAATGTGTTTCTCTGCAACAATCCCCCCCCCCCCTCCTTTCACTTTTTATTTTTTTCCTCTAATTTCCTCCATTCCTTTCTCAGGTTGAGCCAAGTTCTGCCTTTGCCTTTGCCTTGTGGGGGCATTTCAAAGAAAACTTAGCCGAGTTATTTCCATTTCTGCTTTATGTTTTTGTTTGTGCATATCAATGTGCGCCTGCTGATACGGGCGCGGCTGTGTTCAAATGAATTCATTAATCAGACGTGATGCACGAAAACTGCTCTAGTGCTGGTGGGCTCCTGCGTCTGTGCTCAACTTGTGCTTGGAGTTTGTGCTTTCTCGCTTAAAACAAAGTCGTTTTCTCACCTTTCGATGACTTTCTAAAGCGAAATGTTTCAGCCGATTAAGGACTTCGACTCACATTTCTCACTCCTACATCATCACAAGGTCACGTCCTGGTCTTGTCTTTCCCGATCTATTCGCTCATCATTGTTATCTGTCTTCATTCAAAATTAGTGCATTTAAAATATAAAAAAATTAACCAAGTGCACCCTGGAAACAAGGTTCTTCAGCATCTCTTTGCCCAATTCTTGCATTCTTTAACCCTTTCTGAAAGATCAACCCTCTGCTGTAGGGTTCTACACCGTTATACACAATCCTCTTTATGGCATTCAGAAGTCTGCACACTCACATGCACACTTAAAAATAAAGAGGTCAAAAAGTCACTGTTTAGAGCATCGCCAAACTGTAGAAGAAAATATCTATAAAATATCTACAGCATGTTGGTTTGTCTTTTAATTTTTTTTTTTATTCTTTTCTAAAAATAATTTTTTTTGTTTTATTATTTGTTTGTGTGTTTGTTTGTTTAATTATTCTTGATTTGTTTGTTTTGGATTATTGCTTGCTTGCCTGTTTGTTTGTTTGTTTGTTTGTTTATCTTTATTTTTTATTGGTTTCATTCTTACTTTTTATTGTATCTTAATTTTATTATGTTTTATCTGATTATTTATGTATTTGGTTGCTTATTTATTTAGCTGTTTCCTTGCATACTTATTTAATTGTCTGTTTGTTTGTTTGTTTGATTGATTGATTTTGTCTATTTCTCTATTTATTATTGGCTTCTTTATTTTTATTGCTTATTTTATTTAGCTGCATGTTTGCCTGCTTATTTGTTTTTTTGTGCATTTTTAAATTTATTTTATTGTTTTTTGATTGTTTATTTATACATTTGGCTTATTTATTTAGCTGCATGTTTGCCTGCTTATTTCTTTTTGTGTGTTTTTATTTATTTTAGTGATTTTGTTTGTTTATTTATACATTTGGCCTATTTATTTAGCTGCATGTTTGCCTGCTTGTTTGTTTTTTGTGCGTTTTTAATTATTTTATTGTTTTTTGTTTGTTTGTTTGTTTGTTTGTTTGTTTGTTTGTTTGTTTATACATTTGGCTTATTTATTTAGCTGCATGTTTGCCTGCTTGTCGGCTTGTTCGTTTGATTGTTTGTTTGTTTTTATGTCTTAAAGTATTATTTATAATTTACATTTATGTATTTATTATACATTTCTTGACCTGGGATTTACATAAAGAATTCTCCATCTTCAACTCTCCGGCATATAAAAAGGCTAAACCCCAAATGGTATCCCATTCACTATATGCGCTCACTACATAGAGTATAACATATGACACAGTGCACTATTTGGCCAAGACAACACCATTTAAGATTCAACCACTGAAAAAATATTAGAAATCTGTTCATTTCTAAAGCATGTGAAAATAAAGTGGCGCATTTATCTAGCCACAAGAGTCATTTAGCTAAAATGTGCTTCAACAACAAAATTACATTAAGGCGACTAGCATGAGTCTGAATACAATAAAGCGAATGCAGATAGTTTGCTTCAAATAATTCAAATAATATTCACCATGCTCACACACAGCTCACAGCACACACACCAGCCCATCAACACACACCTATCATTGGCCGCTGTCATTCTCGCCATGTGAGTGATTCCCCACTGACTAAATAAGCACTTCACACTGACGGACGACGGAGCATTGATGCCACGTGACGGACGTGTAACAGCGCAAACTTCACCATATTGTTTTTTTCCTCCTTATGAGCCTGAAGTGTTTCAGTGCATAGATTAGAGCATGCAAGAAGCAAAACATCACAAATCCCTCTTAACCCCTCTCACACACACACACACACACACACACAGAGCACTCCGATATCACTCTCACTCGCAATGTTATTAAACACAACTTTGCAGATTTACTTCTTTCAGAGGGCCATTTAGGCCAGCGGTGCAGGAAGGAAGTATGTGAGGGAATTGCAGGTTGCCAGTGTGTGTCTGGCCGTGCGGAGTGACAGGGGTTGATTTGGAGCGCGGCGCGACTGAGGCCCTCCTCCCGCGTGTTGTGACAACCGCTCATTACACCTCAACAGCTGCCGCCCGTGCCACATGCAAATGGACACAAATGGGCTCCCGCTGAAGAGAAGCTAATAACGCTGTTTTAGCTGCTACTCTCATTCGACCTCTCTCTCTCTCTCTCTCTCTCTCTCTCTCTCTCTCTCTCTCTCTCTCTCTCTCCATCACATCTCTCTCGTTTGCTCCTCCTTCTGCAATCTTCCTCTTCATCTCCACCTTTCCTCTCATCTCTCTGTCCCTCTCTGATCATGTTTAAGGAGGTAAGCTTTTCAAAAAAAAAAAAAAAAAATCCCATAGATCCAAGTTATGGCTTCATTAATGATATTTTTTTTTAAATAAAAAAATGTATAATAAAAAAAAAACCACATAGAATTAGCAAAACTGATTTTCAAAAAAAGATTTTTCTTAATTAGAGATTTTCAAAAAGAAATACCTTTTAGTAACTGTTTATTTACTTTTTTTTTTTTTTAAATACCGTAAAGGGCAGTAAACAGTAGTAAATGAAACAAATTCAATATTTGGTGTGACAAAAAAATAAAAATTAAAATAAAAATAATAGTCTCCGGTACAATGTGTGCAGTTTTATAAGGAAATGAGCTGGTAAGTTTTATTGAGCATCTTGCAGAACCAGACACAGTTCTTCTGGAGACTTTGACTTTCGCACTCGCTTCTTATTTTTGCAGCAAAACCCAGCAGCCTTCATTGTGTTTTTTTGTCTGAAAAGTGTCTCCTACGTAATACGCTGCTTTCTTTAATGACATACAAACATTTTTCTGTAACATTTCATTTTGTGCTAGAAAACTAATGTTTGGGTTGAACTTAATTACATAAAAAAATGTAAATGATAAATATCAAAAATAAATATGAAACCAAAAGCGGATTGTAATCACTGCTGTCTCTATTTTTATGAAACAATTTTTTTATAAGTAAGAATTCAGATAAGAATTTCTAATATTATTTCGCTTATTGGTATTAAACCTATAGAGATAACCTGGGTCTATGGAATGGCCATGAAGATTAATCTTTCATTTTAAATAACAAATTAAAATCAAAACACAAAATGAAGGCTAGGGATGAATAATTGACTAAATATAATTACTAATAAGGTTGTTAATACAAATCTAAAGCCTCGTCTAAAATCAATAGCATTAAAAAAACGCACATGTTCATCCAACACGACAAAATATGGACTATACTTCTGAATGTACAACATACATTATGAGGAATATATCATATTTTTTATTCCAATCAACTTTTACAGGAACATCTCTGATTATCCCAGGACTTGCTACATTTTACATACATTAATAAAGTGATTTTAAAACTTAAATCCATGTAACACTCACTGACTGTGCTGCACAGATCCACGTCGCTATTGTGTGTGTGATTTAAGATGAGTGTTTTAAAGTGAAGCTGTAGCTTTCAGAGCGATTGTCCTCCTCCACTTTGACCACTTAGCGATGCTGGTTTTTTTCTGCCGTTGTTAATTGGCTTTTCTCTCTGCTCTCTGCTCAAATGCATTATCCTGTTGTAGTTTAAAAACAAAGGCTCGAACCAGAAGTGACTAATTATACGTGTCTAACCTCGATTTAATCAAGATTTCCAGGCTGATTTCCTAGACGAAATATTGCTGCAATTGGATTTTTTATTTTTATTATTTTTTTTTTTATCAGAAAATTATATATTTTTCTTTCATGATTGCTGAAGTTTCTTTTTATGGTTTAAAAAAAACTGCAAAGTACTGAGTAATTATTTTGAGTAAAAACTTTAACAAAAGTAAACTGAAATGCTGGACATGTTTTAGCTATTAAGAATTTGGTACAAATACCAAATAACAATTATTTTAACTGGTTAATTATTTTTTAAAAATCGTTGATATCCCTGATACAGTCTCAGTATTAAGATAACGACGCCATAGGAGTACAGTACACTAACATAATTTAATAATTATTTTGCATAACAACATACTCTGAATTGCTCTGTAACACCACATATTGAATGATTTATCGTTAGGGGTCCAAGAACAAAAGCTACCTTGACTCTATAAATGGACGTGTTATTCAGCCTGGTTAATACCTAGAAATTAGTTGACTGTAAAATCACTGGATTAACTTTTTTCACCAGTAAACATGCACATTGGAGGCATTGGATCACTAAAAATCTATATGAATATTTGTCTTTTAGGCTCCATGGCTTCACCCTAATATAATCATAATATATTTGTTTTTATTTATTTTTTTCAGATAGCCTTTAAGAACACCTTTGACAAAAAAAAAAGAACACATTGAAATCATTCTCATGGCTGGATCGGGACGCTGTCGCAAGGTTGCGATGGACTTTAACGAGAAACATGCCAAGCACATCACACACGACAAAACACGACAAATTTATTAACAAATTCAGATGACTGGAAGTGATGCGGACCAACCAAGGAGAGGACGTCCACGAACATCCACTGATGAAGGCACAACTGACGTGGTGCTGGCAAACACAGTGCCCTGTGTATGGAGGATTTTGGGACACTCTGTAGAGTATTGCATTAACACAGCGATTCCACATCCTTGATATTGAAGAAAGCCACGTCTTACACATCTGACTCAACCATCAGCTAATTGAAAGATCTTTCCTGAATAGTGAGAAAGAACAAGGACCAAAATGTGCAGGATCAGGACAACTCCAAACCACATGGCGTATATAGAATATGGCAGATGTGGTGGACCACGGTGCTGCTTAGGTATTGACGAATCAGTAAGTGGAAAAGAGGGCAATGTTGCAGTACCTGGTGCCAAGACCTGGAGATGGACATCAAGAGACTAGGCAACTCCTGGAGTTCCTGTGTCTTTTTGCATTCATAGATAACAGCGTTGGAAAACGATGTCTCACCTTGAGAGTAAGAACAGATACACCACATATAGTGTAATTTACATCATTACTGGAGCAAAAGTGTAATTACCATGGTCAATCATTTTAAACATGCTTCCTAAGGACAGTGTTTGATTTTGCAATAAATGTTAAAAATATATGGCTATATAATGCTTACTCTCAGCGATTACCAGGGGTCCAAGCACCAGAGCTACAGGGACCCTATAGTAAATCTGTGTTGTTGTTCTTCTTCTTCTTCTTCTTCTTTTTACAAGCAGTCCAAGTACCAAAGCTACAGGGACCCTATAGTGAATCTGTGTTATTGTTGTTGTTGTTGTTGTTGTTGTTGTTGTTGTTGTTTTTACAAGTGGTCCAAGTACCAAAGCTACAGGGACCCTATAGTAAATCTGTGTTGTTGTTGTTGTTGTTGTTGTTTTTACCAGCAGTCCAAGTACCAAAGCTACAGGGACCCTATAGTGCATTTATGTTATTGTTGTTGTTGTTGTTTTGTTGTTATTTTTACAAGCAGTCCAAGTACCAAAGCTACAGGGACCCTATAGTGAATCTGTGTTATTGTTGTTGTTGTTGTTGTTGTTGCTATTTTTACAAGCGGTCCAAGTACCAAAGCTACAGGGACCCTATAGTAAATCTGTGTTGTTGTTGTTGTTGTTGTTGTTGTTGTTGTTGTTGTTTTTACCAGCAGTCCAAGTACCAAAGCTAAAGGCCCCTATGGTGAATTTATGTTATTGTTGTTGTTGTTGTTATTTTTACAAGCGGTCCAAGTACCAAAGCTACAGGGACCCTATAGTAAATCTGTGTTGTTGTTGTTTTTTTTACCAGGGGTCCAAGCACCAAAGCTACAGGGACTCTACAGTAAATGTGTGGTGTTTTGTTTCATATTGTTTTGTTTTGTTTTGTTTGTTTTGCTCAAGCACTGAAGCTGAAGGTCAACACTGGTGATTATATATTTTATTATAATCTATTATTTTATATATATATTATATATGTTTGTTTTATATATATTATAAAGGGGTCCAAGACCCACACATATATTTTGGTTAAGCATTGCCACAAATCTTTCCCCTTTTGATAAAGTTGTCCCATTTCTGAATGGGCAAATTAGAGCTTAAATTACACCTTTGACTGAAAAATTCATGAAAGCATTTTACAAAAATAAAAGTTTATTCGCCCCAACGGATGCCCTTTATAAATAAATTTCAACCAAATTGGTTCTGTTCTTCTCTCACTAAAAGGAAACAAATTCTTGCCTGTGTTAATCACACATTTTCTACAGATGCAATTAAGAAATAAAATTTAAAAAATCAGCGTGTACCTCTAATATGTATAATTGCAAAGGCTGCCATACAACCAAGCACTTTGTCAAAACTAACTAAATAAAAACTCTTTTCAGAAATCATGTAATTCTGTTTTAAACATTTTAATCATGACAGTAATGGTAAAGGATTATAACAAAACAGTATCTTCTAGTGTTCAACTTTGTGTTAAAAAAAAAACATAACCACAAATCAAAACACTGAAAAAATAAGGTTTATTTTCTCCTCATTTTAATCGTGTCGTATTTATTCCTGTAAAAACCAAAAACCAAAACGGCTGATGCCGAGAGAAAGAAATCATTGGCCTGCTGTTCGGATCACAGAGCGAGCCGTTGTGTTATTTGTGATGATGCTGCTCTGCTCTGGGGTCATGTCTTATTTAAATCTCGGCCCATTACAGCAGAAAAGTGTGTATGCGTGTGTGTGTGTGTGTGTGTGTGTGTGTGTGTGTGTGTGTGTGTGTGTGTGTGTGTGTGAGAGAGAGATAAACAGAAACAGCAGGGGAGGAGTAGAAACATGTTCAGATGCCTCGGCTGTTTCTCTTGACGGCTTTGATGTCGGTGCTGTTACAGGTAGAGGAAGGGTTAGAGGATCAAAATGCTGCTGAGCTTCTATTAGGATAGACACATGTTTACAAAACCTCGCTTTCTCCACTTCTCTCTCTCTCTCTCTTTAGCACACACACATACAAACACGCTGAATACATAATGCATAAGAATTCTTTTTTCTTTTCATTTCGCACTCCAATACATACAGTATGAAATAGTGTGTGCCTGTATATATGGTGACTGCTCTTAATAATAATAATAATAATAATAATAATAATAATAATAATAATAATAATAATAATAATAATAATAATGATAATATTTTTTCTCTTTAAAGGTCAAGTATAAAAATATCCAGCAAGGATTGATTTGTACTGTGATTGTCCTTTTAGATATATACTGTATATATACAGAGAAGCCACTATTTCATATTATACTATACATAGTGTATATAGAGAAAACATTTGATAATAATAATAATATATATGTATATATGTACTTTATTAATCCCCAAGGGGTAATTTGGGGATTTTTATCACATTATCACATTAATCACTGTAAATCTGGTTTAATTTAACAATATGGCTTCCACCCTAATTGTCCAATAGCTTCTAAAATAGCACTTGATGCAGCACATCCTATTATTCAGCATTTTATTTTTTATGTTGCAGTCAAACAGTCACGAGATACTATATCGAGGTTTATGGTAGTATGGAATTGTCTATACATGGCCATAGTGTCATTAAAAATATGAAATTGTGACACATCATATTAATTTTTATATTATATTAAAATTTATGGAGAGGGCAAAGTCAAGTATAGAATCTAGGTTAAGGTCACCCCAGCTGTCAGAAAGTGTGTTCAGTGTGATGATGAATTATAATTTATAATTTAATTATAATAAATGTGTTGTAAGATCACCTAACTTTAAACCAGATCACCTAACTTTAAAGCATCAACCCTGAAATTCAATGCTAGACCCTTTTAACTCATAAGGCAGCACATTTTTAAAGGGGAAAAAAATCATAATTTAGTACAATAATTAAGTACAAATTCACCATTATGGGATTTTTTTTTTTTTTTTTAGAAATATTAAGAATATTACTTATTTTACTTTTCAGTCTAAGGGTTAAGAAAATATTTTCTCTTGTACAATTATATACTTCTATCAAGTATGAAAATGTCCAAAGTACTGCAACATTTTTGGAAAACTCAGATTTGATCTAATCTCGTGTAAATTTAGCACAAATACACCGAAACAATGAGACATTTGGGATATTTAGAGTGCTGAGATATTTAGAGTAAGAAAATATTCCTTATATTATAGAGTATACAAAGTAAATCATGTTCTAATGTTTTGTGATCATACAAAAAGAGGACCTTGATTCTACCCGAGCACTTTGACTCTGCAATTGCTTCAAGTCAGGCATACATGCTCAAGTTCTTGTCATGTCCTGCTCCAAAGTTGCACTTTCACTCATTAATATTAGTGGTGTTTAAGCCCATAGGAAGACATGACACAATAAGAAAGCGTACAGAATTGGATTTCAGCTGGCCAGCAACAAATTCTCTATTTTTGTGCGGGGAAAAAAGACAGGGCCTCAAAAATCAATCAAATATTCCACCGCAGACATGCCAACCTCAAAGCCAAGTTTTTTTGTTTTTTTTTTCTAATCTAATAAATTGATTTGCAATATCCGGAAACTGTGAAGTGACAAACAGTGCCAGTCCCACATCAACATTAAGTTACTAAGATACAAAATAAGCCACGATCCCCAGTAGCTCAAAAAATATTTTGGGTTTATACAGCTGAGATTCAGAACGACTCGGGCCTTGATCACATGAGGATTTTTAGAGCCGTGATCCAAAGGATTGTCCTTCCAAAAGCTTGGAGATGGAGTATTTAAAAATGGAAAACAGATTAGTCGTGGATAGCAGCTCTGCCGCTGGACAGAGATTGTGAGAGACGAGGGAGAAAGACAGAAAGAGAGAAAGAAAGAGCTCATGCACTGGGAGACAGATTTACCACCCATCGACACATTCAGTGCCTGAGAGACATCCCATCAGTGCTCTACACACACACACACACACACACACACACTATGGAACTAAAATATTAGACAGTTAATCTCACTTCTTGGAAGCCTTATGAAAGTGGGTTGAAATGGCTCTGTGTCCACAGATTAGGATTAAAACTGTAGTATCAGTCATAATTTTGGTCTTTGTCTCACACACCTCAACAGGTGCACTGTCTCTTTTTCTCTCTCTTTTTCCCTCCCTAATTTTGTCCATTTCTGAAATCATCCTCTCCACGCAGGATCACAGCCTCTTGAATTTGCAGAGCTTTTCCGGACACAACAGGGTGACAGGCTGAGAGGACGATGTGGACCGAAGTGTCCAGCCTTCATTGAGCTGACAGCTCTATCTCTGTTCTGGCAGACAACAAAGATTCACAAGGGGATTATGGGATATCTGGCAGCCCTCGCACGTTCACATCCACTGTCACATCCAGCCCAGCAAAGCTTCATCAGTAATATTCATCTCGGGAAGTTCAGAGAAATGCATACGGATCAGTTCAGATGTGCTGCTACGGATCTCCTTTTTTAATTTTAATCAAATTTCATCATTTTATTTTATATACAAATAGCACACTATATAGATATACTGTAAAACATTGTGTTCATGAGTTGCTCCAAGATGCCCTGGAAAGTAATAGTAAGATAAAAGATGAGCCAGAGGTTTCAGTTTGGTCAAACAGAGGTTCTAGACAATAAAAATTCTTAGTGCTATACGACCCTATTCGTTTTCTGTATTGACCTGGACTGGACTGGTCTCAGTCATGGGCATTGGTCTCGGTAATTATGGACTCGGTCTTGTCCTAGACTTTGACAAGAACTTCCTTCTTCTAGAAAACAGCCTAATCGGTGGCACAACGTCCAAATGAAGCCAACTAGTTGAAGTAAAGGCTTGGCCTCAAAAACAATTTGATGCGTTTCTGTCTTGAGCTTGACTTGCTTTCATTTGGACTTAATTTGACTTGGCCTCGACTCCTTTAGACTCAGTCTCGGCTAGTCCAGGTCTTGAAATTGTCTTGTGCTTGACAATGGTGGTTGATTACAGCTCTAATAATGCTTTGAATTTCTCCTACGTGGATCAATGTTTTATCTTATCTTATCTAATCAGAGACAGAACATGGTGGATAAAAGCAAGCAAAATACAGGAGTGAAAGTGTCTGATCTAAAATCATTCAAAGAGATTCAACACAGATAAGACATTTTTAGCTGTTCCCTAATTATATAGCTAACTAGTGAATAATAGCCAGCCTTTGTTTTGGCTGTTGTTAGGGGATTAGTTAGCAAACTAAATATTTTGTCTATGTTGTTCTTTCATGAGTTGCTTGCAATAACATACTTCTACCAGAGAGTACCCCATCCATCCATCCAGCCATCCATTTTCCATACCACTTATCCTACACAGGGTCGCAGGGGAGCAGGGAACTCGGGGCACAACCCATCGCAGGGCACAATCGCACACACATTCACACACTACGGACAACGTGGAAATGCCAGAGAGTACTCCAAAACCCAAAAGTTACATCCTATCCCTTTATGATACATGGCAGAATCAGAAGTATTGAACATAATTTAGTGGCGTATTCAGAGTTGAGTTGCACTCACTTAACAAGGAGTTAATGCCCTACTATAATACTTAGATATAACTACAGACTTAAGCGCTACTCACCTAGCTGTGTGATGTGCACATGCCAAAAACTAACCTTGATCACACAGTTCTAACTTTTTCTCATTTCTCTTGTCTGGCTGTTAAATATTTCACCCTGAAACATGTTTTCAACAATGGAAATACACTCAGAAATTGTGGAATGGCATTCAACAAAAGACCAACACGGAGGCAGCATTAAGATAAGCCGTAACAGTAGAAGAGGACTGCTAGGTCAGCTTATCCTTCCATGGGCATATTGTCCTTTGAGAAAAGCACAAATTCCTACTTAAACTTCATGCTTTTATGTCACTGTTGATACAAAATATTAGGCAATATCTTGTTCACTGTGTAAAAAATTAAGATGTGCTGCTCTTTTATAGACTGACAGCCAGTAAATGTGAGTGGAACCCTTATTGTTAAACTGAGAAGTTTGCACCGATGGTGATCATGAGCACAACTTGGATCCTTTCCACATCATGTAAATGATAATCATTCACACAATATATTAGACTATATATTAATTATTATATTTGTATATTTTCATATTAGTCTAAACTATATTGTCATTGTCTTTTGTCTGTTTTATGCTACATCAGACTGCAATCGACAGTCTGAATAATAATAATAATAATAGTCCACATTTTCTAGCCAAGGGTTTTTTTTTCTGGTTTAAAGGCGGTTAAAGTCTGGACACAATTTCAAGTTAAGCATGTCCGTAAGACGAGTCTGAATACTGAGAACCTTCCCCAGGCAAATGCAACCACAATAATTGAGCTTAAGTCACCAACTCTGAATACCGCCCTACATAAACAGTCTAGATAGCTAATGTTTACAGAGCAAATTGACTAGCTATCTTAGCTAATAATCCTTTGAATAACAGTAGAAAATACATACACATATGAGGCAATGAAACCAATTTTACATGGATGCTTTATTGAGCCACAATTAAATTTAGCTTAATATTGAGTTAAGCTAAATGTATGTTACATTGTATCTCGTCACTTGAATTTGGGTTTAACTGGGGACATTTTTGTCGCGTGTGCACTTTTTTAAATAAATATATTTACATTTTGTACACAGACAACCATTCATTTGGGTCCCCATTGCTCTCTATATAGAATGATGTCATCAGTTATCAAGATCTCTAATAGGTTATGTATATTTATGGCTTTAATGCTACGTTCAGCGCTGACCAAACCTCCCTCCCTCTCTCTCTCTCTCTCTCTCTCTCTCTCTCTCTCTCTCTCTCTCTCAGAGATAAATGAACACATCACATTCATGTGTGTGTTGCTGAGTGAGTTCGATTCCAGCAGACAGGCCTCGGTTAGCTCGCTATGCACTGACAGGTGAGCAGACGATACGGGTCGGGAACACACTCCAAAGGATACTGAACTGAACACAGATCTCTGTCTCTCTCTGTCTGAGTGAGCACCCTTTAAATCAACTCTGACAGTCGCACTACTACCTGGCCTTTAACGCCTATGTCAACACTGCCCCTGCCTCACACAGACACAATATAGCCTCTGGCAGATGGTTAGTCCAGGACACACACACACACACACACAGTAGTAGAATTTTTCACCTGGTTACTCTAGCTGACAGGAAGAGGAACCGATTGAGAGAGAAAGATTATTTAACTGGGGGAAATGAGAAAATTAAAGTCAGGGATAAAGAAGGATAACAGGACAGAGGTAGCAGTGAAGAAGTGGAAAGGAGTAAAGGCGCTGGCTCTGGAGACTCCTTCTAAAAATGTTAAGGAAACATCTCCTCACAGAAAACCTCACCAAATGAATAATTTTTGAAAATGTATACAAGTCCCCTGTGTAAGCTAACATAACGTGTAATGATAACGTACTAGAACAAGTGGATTAATATAAGTCTTTCTTCTGTCAGCGCTGCTGTTATAGAAATTTAATCAACACCTTCTGACCAATCAGAATGGAGAATCCATTGTGCTGCGGTATAAAGTGCAATAACCACTTGTAGATACAGTGGTGCTTGAAAGTTTGTGAACCCCATTTGAATTTTCTATATTTCTGCATAAATATGACCTAACACATCAATAGATTTTCACACAAGTCCTAAAAGTAGACAAAGAGAACCCAATTAAACAAATGAGACAAAAATATTATATTTGGCCATTTATTTATTGAGGAAAATGATCCAATATTACATAGCTGTGAGTGGCAAAAGTATGTGAAACTCTAGGATTAGCAGTTAATTTGCAGGTGAAATTAGAGTCAGGTGTTTTCAATCAGTTGGGAAAAAAAAGTTTTGTGAGACCAAAATAGAACTTTATGGGTTAAATGAGAAGTGTTATGTTTGGAGAAAGGAAAACACTGCATTCCAGCATAAGAATCTTATCCCATCTGTGAAACATGGTGGTGGTAGTATCATGGTTTGGGCTTGTTTTGCTGCATCTGGGCCAGGATGCCTTGTCATCATTAATGGAACAATGAATTCTGAATTATACCACTGAATTCTAAAGGAAAATGTCAGGACATTTGTCCGTGAACTGAATCTCAAGAGAAAGTGGGTCATGCAGCAAGTCAACGACCCTAAGCACACAAGTCACTCTACCAAAGCATGGTTAAAGAAGAATAAAGTTAATGTTTTGGAATGGCCAAGTCAAAGTCCTGACCTTAATCCAATAGAAATGTAGTGGAAGGACCTGAAGCAGGGAGTTCATTGAGGAAACCCACCAACATCCCAGACTTGAAGCTGTTCTGTACTGAGGAATGGGCTAAAGTTCTTCCAAGCCGATGTGCAGGACTGATCAACAGTTACTGCAAGCATTTAGTTGCAGTCATTGCTGCACAAGGGGGTCACACCACATACTGAAAGCAAAGGTTCACATACTTTTGCCACTCACAGATATGTAATATTGGATCATTTTCCTCAATAAATAAATGACCAAATATAATATTTTTGTCTCATTTGTTTAATTGGGTTCTCTTTATATACTTTTAGGACTTTCAAGCGCCACTGTAGTAGAGACGTCTCAGTTTTATTTAAGGATTTCTCGAAAACGAATTAGTCTCGGTGATAATGTGTAAGAATGAGTATCACCTGAGTCAGAAAATTCGAAAGCAGTCGTACTTTTGGAATAATTTTGTGCTAATTTCCCTCTGAATTCCGTATGTGTTTCATCTCCGGCATAGTTGGACCCCACATCTCGCTCTACAGCCCTCACTCCAATTAGAGAGCATTAGAAAAAAAGAGAGAGACAGAGTGAGTAAGTGCTTCACCTTCACAGAGAGAGAACATCACCATTTATTAAAGCATGAAGAAAAACAGGAGCTCCTGCACGGCTCGAACCTCTCCCTCTCCCCAGGAGACTAAACAGAACATAGAAAAAAATCACGGCAGCCGTAAATATTAATGCATGCTCTTTGATGTCTACTTCTGCGAGTCCTGCTCCACCATTAACATTTTAACTCAAACATCACATTTGTCAGAATTAAATTGTGCGTCTGAGAGCACACACACGTGTCCGTCAGCAGCGGAGGAGGGAAAAAAGTCCAATTAGGATTGTTTTTGAACATTGTGAAAGATGAGAAAGAGAGAAAAAGAGACTGAGATACCAGGTTATGCTCAGAAAGAGAGAGAGAGAGAGAGAGAGAGAGAGAGAGAGCGAGAGAGAGAGAGAGAGAGAGATTTGAAGTGGTTTAGCGCCCTCTAGTGGACTCATGTAGTACAATCCAAAACAAAATACATTTTAGACATAACACATTTCACATTTCTATATTTGCTTTGAGTAAATATAAAAGAAAAATAGCAATTCAGCTCTGATTTAAAAAAAATAATAATAATAATAATTCCAAATAATGACAACACCACAAAAACTTTTACTGACTAAATAATTAACTCAAAGTGTCTTAATAATAGGATGAAGTAAAAAATAGAACAAGGAGGCACACAAAAATAAAGTAAGCTAAGAAGTAGAATTCGAAAGGGTTGAAATAAAACTGTAAAATACTTTATGAAAAAATACCGTTATATAAGAAATTTCAATTCACCTTTGATTTAAAAAAACGTGTCTTTCATTAGACCGAGATTCCATAATCTTTGTATTTCAATAAATAAATATAACACTGCAAAAAAAAGTCAATAAAATGTAATAATAAATATAAATCTAGCTTAATAATAACAGGGAAATTAGGCTCATTTAAAAATTAGAGATGATTGGACAATAAAAGCAAAACTAAAAAGGAATCGATGCATATAAATTTACAAAATTAAGAAAAAATATATACATGAAACTTAAATGAACATCAAATTGATTGGTTTTATTGCTGCTCCTTGTTATAAATGTTATCAAAAATTCCTCACAAAAATCCTGAAAAATAAAATGATTAATTAATAAAAAGTTAAATTTTATATTTTAAATGACACTTTTTTTTAATTGTAGAATTTGTTTTTTAATGTAACTAAATAATTTTCACTTCTGAGAGTAAATGAAAATAGCTTGGTCATAACAAACCAATCAGGCTATGTATATTTAAACAATATTTAATACTGTTATTTAGTGTGTAATGCATTATTATTATTAGTAGTAGTAGTAGTAGTAGTAGTATTTAATAGACTATTGATATACTAATGTACTATAACTGTGTAGGGTTAGGGGTTAGGGGTTGGGGTTTTAGGGTTGGGGTTTAGAGTTAGGGTTTTATTGATAGGGTTCTGGGTTTAGGGTTAGGGGTTTACAGTTTGGGTTAGAGGTTTAGGGTTAGGGTTCTGGGTTTAGGGTTAGGGGTTTACAGTTTGGGTTAGGGGGTTAGGGTTCTGGGTTTAGGGTTAGGGGTTAAGGGTTAGTGGTTTAGGGTTATGGTTCTGGGGTTAGGGTTAGGCTTAGAGTTTGGGGTTTAGGGTTGGGGTTAGGCTTGGGGTTAGGGTTAGGCTTAGGGTTGGGGGTTTAGGGTTGGGGTTAGGCTTGGGGTTAGGGTTGGGGGTTAAAGGTTAGTGGTTTAGGGTTAAGGTTCTGGGGTTATGGTTGGAGTCAGGCTTAGGGTTAGGGGTTTAGGGTTGGGGTTAGGCTTAGGGTCAGGGTACACTTACCCTAACCCATACTATGATACCACATTCATCGGCTGTTAATTTTTATAAAAAACGGGGATATATATTATAAATATATCCAATGTTATATACATCATTATTTTACTCCAATAAGTGTTGCTCCTCCAAATCTAACATGGCTGATGGTGCCAGATGCAGCACATTTCAGTCATTTCTGTCTAAAAAATAATCATTAGGGTTTGTTTTTTGTAATATATAAGACATCATACAAGTTCAAACCTAAACTGCACCAGTGTTGTATGTGTACAAATGGTATCATTTTGGACATCAAAGAAAAAACCCTTTTAGTTGTTTAATATTATAGACCTGTTAGTGTTTTATAGTAATAATTTTGTCCCATTTGATTCCTCTGATGTCCTTTCATTCCTGATCAGTTGCTTTTAGTTATTTTTAGAAAATAAGCTTTTTGTTGGTGGTGGTGGTGCTATTATTATTATTATTATTATTATTATTATTATTATTATTATTATTATTATTATTATTGTGGTGGTGGTGCCGCTGTTGGTGTTGTTGTTGTTTCTTCGTGATGGTGGTTTTGTTGTTATTATTGTTGTTGTTATTGTTGGTGGTGGTGGTGCCGCTGTTGGTGTTGGTTGTGTTGTTGTTTCTTCGTGATGGTGGTTTTGTTGTTGTTATTGTTGGTGGCAGTGGTGGTGGTGAAAACGATGTTTTATCATTTATATATGAAAGGGTTAAATAGCATACGATCCAAAATGTTTTCCACTAAACACTAAAAGCCCATGTCGATGAACAAAAAAAAATCCCGTCCTCATCAAAGCTATTTAACATTAAGCAAATGTTATAAATGTTATCATTTAAGAGCGCCGTGCGTTTAAGCGGCGGAGGAACACAAAGGCCCCTGGTGAGTAATAGAAGAGCCATTAATCAGGTGATTAATACGGGTTTAAACGCACAAGGAGACAGAGATGAATTCTGTTAACACGTTTGCCATCTCGATGGCGATAATTGTTCACCGAGCATCTCATTTGTCAAAAAGGGGGTTCGAGGAGGGACTCGGGAATCAGGACCACGACAAAAGCAGATGACTAGAAGAATTTTTTTAAATGTAAATTACACCTTTTTATGTTGTTTTATCTTTTTTTTAAAAATTGGTAGTCATGCAGAGTGACTATGGACTGTATGGATTCCTGTTCACAATAAGATAAATGTGTTATGCTATATTATTTGTGCGTATTATCCGTGTGTGTGATGTGATATATATATATATATATATATATATATATATATATATATATATAGAGAGAGAGAGAGAGAGAGAGAGAGAGAGAGAGAAATCATGGCCGTGCGAGGCGTATAGTGAAGGCACTCTTTGAAGCAGCATGACAGAATAGAGCAGTCTGTCAAATTAAACATAGTCAATACAACCCCTAGCACCGCCTCCAAACACACACACACACACACACACACACACTTACATATACACACTGAATCAAAAGAGAAATCAAATCAAAAGAGATCAAGGACAGAAAATCATAGGGATGGCTAATATTCTTAACAAATTGTGTGTGTGTGTGTGTGTGTGTGTGTGTGTGTGTGTGTGTGTGTGTGTGTGTGTGTTCCATTTGAAATGTTTTCTTTAGTTGGTTTACTTTACTGTCTTTAGTAATCAGAGTTTATTTATGACAGTATTAGTGAAAAAGGCATCATAGAGGATGTGTGACTGTAAAGGATCTCTGGCCTGAAAAAAATGAAACACACACACACACACACACACACATGCACACACACACACACACACGCACACTAATCTAAACTAACTAGCTTAAGCCAAACCATCACAAATATTGTACATGTACACACTGAAAACATCTTTTTCTTGCTACTGGTGTAAGCATTCATATGGTAATGTGCAATAATACACACGCATGCCAAGCTGCCAATTCCCGCCCACCATCCAGCTCTGCCCTATCACGTGACATGTACGAGGCTAACACGTCCTTCCTCTGAGACATGTGAAGCCAGCCAACCACATGTTTTCAAACTGCTGCTCATGCTGTATCAGCTTAACACACTCGGAGAAAAGTGCTGTCTGCCCTCTTCCTCATACAATGAGCTGATAAATGCTTACTATTGGCTAGTTTCGCTGTGATTGCACACCCAGACAATTTTGCTGCTTTGGCTACTGGGCACACATGACTGTGGCATCATCAGAATTCAATGGAGTAAATGTTTTCCTGTTGTTACACTCACTATTTAGTAACTACTATGAATTATTTAGAAACTGCAGTGAAAAGGTTTGTAGTTAAACAGGTGAGAAATCTTAACACACATGATGAATTCAGGGAATGTAAAGGGTTAAGTACACGCATATATATATATATATATATATATATATATATATATATATATATATATATATATATATATATATATATATATATATATATATATATATATACACACTAAGCAAATCATGCATTGCTACTGCGATACTCGTCCATCAGTATGCACAGCCTATATCTGCCGTGTGTATAGTCACGGGCTAATCCAAATGAACCCAGTAAATAAGATTCTCCCCAATTACACACACTTACACCACAATGTCCAATCACGTTCCCGGCACAAAAGCAAACAAATTCAATTCACTTCCATTCCACTCAAAAGAAATCAACTTCTCATAATTGCCCAGTGGAGAAAAAAAAAAGTGTGCAAACTGTATCATTTTTTTCACGGGGGGGATTGGGGGGGGGGCATTTTTGACTAATGACATTGTAATAAGATGCCTAGCAATAGACTTTGAATAGAAAATATAATTACATGCATTAGTTTGTCTAAGCATTTATAAGATCACAAATCCATCAGATTTTCAGAGCTCATCTGCGGAGCCATTCATCAGTGTCGCGAGTGCTTTATGCAGGGAAAACGTGTTCATTTGTTAGCTGCTTTAAGGGCGCGAGCCTCACGTTCACTCAGCATCCCGCACGGCCGAGTGGAGATGACAGCTGCGTTATCGAAATGCACAGGCTCTAAGAGCTCGCACTCGGGCACGGGAACTTCATCAGCCAGAAAAGGAAAAGTTTTTTGGACCTTGCATATTGTATGAACCATTAGATTTACATTTTTATCTTATTTTCAGATTGCTACTTGAGGATCCTGAGAGCTGTATACATACACACATCATCTGTTACAAATGAATAAAAGTGTTAGAAAATCGGAAACATATACAAACATGTGACTGAACATGTGACTTGAACATCGACGGGGTTTGTGGCCTGTTTAAAGCAAATAGCATAAAACATCCCCCTATGGGATGTAAACTCTCGGCTTCATTACTTATTTATCTAAATATATATTACTCAATGAAGACTACAGTACTGTAGTGAAACTTGTGAGAGTTACTGTAAGTGAGGCGGTTAAGGTATTAGACTCTTTAGCTAGCTCATTTAATGTCATTTGGAGAAAACCTACTGTATTATGTAGCGTAAAAATTTAAAATCAGTGTAAGACATGTTCAATGAGCATGATGGAACATTTTAACTGGCCTGCAAAAGTACCAGATCTAAATCCTACTAAAAACTTATATAGAACAGTGAGATTAAAAAAACACTTCTAAATGACTACAGTGAAGCATGGTGGTGGGAGCATTGCAGTTTGTTTGCGGTTTGTTTAGGTATGCTCTTTAACAAAATGCTCTGGGTTCTTCCAGGAGCAAGTGTATTAATATTGAGCTCATGTGACACTTTAATTGCACACAATTGAACTCCATTAAACTAATTACGCAACTTCTGGTTTACACTGGGACTAGTTTAGAGGTTTCACAGCAATGGGGTGAATACTTACGCATGAACTTTTTATTTGTAAAGAATTTTGCGAACTATATAGATTTTTCCATGCAGTTCAGTATCATGGGCTATTTCATACAGACTCATGACATATACAGTTGCAGTCTGTATATGTAACATGTGCAGCATGCAAACCCAAGAATATTACCGAACTGGAGGCCATTGCTCATGAGGAATGGGCTAAGATTCCTCAGGAACGCTGCCAGAAGCTGGTGTCTGGCTGTGCATCTCGTTGGTCATGACAGCAAAAGGGTGCTCTACTATGTACTAAAGATGCTTGCCATGAAGGGGTTGAATAATTGTGAGACTAGAGAAGTCATCATAAGTTGCATTTTCAGTTGAATTTGGAGAAACCACTTGAAGCATTCGTTGTGTTGAACTATTTCAATTGCTTTTGTTTGTTTTGTTCATTGCAAACAGCTGAAAGTCTGTAAATTTTGACAATATACCTGATTTGCAATGGGGGTTGAATCATTTTGATTGCAACTGTAATCCCAGTTAAGTCTGTTTTATTTCCACATTCAGCATTTTTCCAAAATGTTGAAAAGTTCAAGGGGGGTGAATACTTATGCAACATACTGTAATCTTAAATCTAAGGTAAAAATGAAATGTATCCTTCTCTACTGACTGCTGTCCTATCTCTCCTTAGCCTCGTAGCCTGAGTGGCTATAAGAGCGAGAGCAGCGAGACAGATGAATGCAGAAAATGATCTTAAGAAGGCCATGAAGAAGTGTTGCGCGTTCAGAGAGGCACTGCATTAAGGACTCGAGCTCAGCGTCTCGAACTCGCATTAAGCAGCCGACGCACAGAAAACTGCACTCTTATTGGGTTAGCCACCACTTAGTGCGGAAGTGCACCTCGCCTCGATACATTTGCTTAAAAACACACAAGTGTCACTGAAATTAGCCGTCATTAGTGGAGATATGGAGCCTGCTTATTGTACAAAATGTCTTTTTCAGTGCAGTTAGCACAGTAGGTAATGCACCAGAGGTTTTATGGGTCACGTATCAACGTATCAACGTGGCGTCAAGCTGGTAAGGTGAAGCCAAGCAGCCATCTCGATCAGGACACTGATTCTGGTGAGGGTTAAACATAAAGTACATGAGGAAGCTGGAAAGCAAAACATTTCCTTTTTTTTTTTTTACTCTAGCTGTTATAGCACTTCTGAGACAACAGGAAAAAGGAAAGGCAGACAGCGAGAAAGATAAATCTATTGATTATGTATGGTAATTTTTTTGTTTTTTTTCTATTAAACATTGCATGGTATAGTTCTTATCCATTTATAGTTACGTTTAATGTTCTGGAACGTCCACAAAACAAGATAGTTCCTGTTATCACTTATGTTATAGCAGCTATAAACAGCCATTCCCTCAGCAGCAGCTCTTCTTCCTCTCTCTTGAAGTTATAAGACAGAATAAACATAGGACGTTATCGAAAAACTGCTTAGTCTTTCCCGTGGCGGAAAACTTAGTTACAAAGCGCTGACACTGGAGACTCCTTCCATAAATGTTAAATAAAGACCTGCTTGCAGAAACAAATACCAACAAATACAAACAGACGAATGTTTGTAATAGAGTTAGATATTATTTTATATACTGTAAAATATGACAATGTGCGTTACTTTTTAAATCCTAATACTTGGGATCAGTTTTACCATATATGGCCATAACCAGATCATAATAGGACAAATGAACCAAATGTAACAAATGTAGGCCTACACTTTTCTACACACTCACTGGAGAAATATTTTGACTCTGGTTTTGTTGAGAGATAGAAAAGAAGAAGAAGGAAAAAAAAGTAGAAAAAATCTGACATCTGAGGTTTTAAAATGTTCAATTTCCTTTTAAAATTAATATTTTATTCAGATACAGTTATGAGTTATGACCCAAGCCTTAATACGAGAGAGAGAGAGAGAGAGAGAGAGAGAGAGAGAGAGAGAGAGAAATCTGCATTATTTACAGACATGGAGGAAACCTTTCCATTGCCAGTGGTATTTGAATGAAAAAAGAGGAACATGCAATGTACGACATAGTTCATCTACCCAAAAAAAATAATTACTGCATGTAATTAGGTGTATGCTGCTAGATGACAAGAATCCAAAATAAAATAAGATATAATCAAAAATTATTTTTGAACATATATATTTTTCAGCAATCCTGTATGTCCAAATTTATAGTACCTGAAGAAGGAAGTGAAATGCAAACCTTTTAACTTAAATGAAATCTTTTTAACTGATGGCATTTTGGATGAATGAAACTGATACTATTAATACCATAAAATACTCCATTTATTCATTTTTGTGAAACATCTGTGAAACCTGAGACGCTCAGTGTTTTGTTGCTTCATATTAAATGTCTTTCTCCCCTTCATTTTGTCCTAAGGGGTGTGCTAAGTTTTGCACACTTACTTTAAGCTCACTGGCAAATTCCAGCATCAGCCTGATCCAAGATTTTAGATTTCTTAAAAAATTTTATTTAAAAAAAAAAAAAAGAAAAGGACTGAACATCTGTAATCTCCCCCCGTCATCGTGTCCTACTCATTTCTAAAGAAAAGATAACACTGACCATCAAAATCTAAATTCTTAATTCAGCATAAACTAAGAAAAGACAGACCCCGCCTCTCATCCCTATTCTCATCTCAGTCTTGGGTAAGATAAGGAACTTAAATCCAGCAGCTCGATTCAGGGGCACAAATCTGGCACATCATTGTGCAGATCTGAGATGGGGTCGGGGGTTGATAATTGTGTAGTGGGTCAGATGTTAAGCAAGCGATTTGTGACGAAGCCATCCGCTGATAATCGTTCAAATTCATTTACAGGGGGGAAAAAAACGACTAAGCAAGAGATAAGAGCTGATCCGGCTGCACCTCTCTGGCTCGGCTTCAACAGCGCCTCGGCAGCCGGCAGCTGCTCCAAGACTCGGGCTCTGCCAGAAATTAAAAGCCATGAGCGTTAATTAATAGAGGGTTGTTGTTGTTTTGTTTTTTGTTGTTGTTGCTGTTTTGGTGGAGGATTAATTTGAACCAAGTCCAGGAGCTACTCTGAGATGAGCCACCTGAGATGATTAGTGTAAATGAGCCTGAATCATTGGTATTTCTGCTCAGAAATGTGGCCACACTGAGCTTAATCCAGTTTAATAAAAACTCGTTTGTACATTGAATCTGCATCAACATGTGAATAAAGATTAGTTCGGTACAATACAACTTTCTACGAAGGCCATATTTCAAACGACTTAACATCTTATAAAGCAGTCAACGGTTAAAGGATCTGGGTTAATGATCAGAAGGTCGGGGGGTTCAAGCCCCAGCACGTCCAAGCTGCCACTGTTGGGCCCTTGAGTAAGGCCCTTAACCCTCCCTGCTCCAGAGGCGCCGTATCATGGCTGACCCTGCGCTCTGACCCCAACTTCCGAACAAGAATTTCACTGTGCCGTAATGTATATGTGACCAATAAAGGCTTCTTCTAAAAGCATTTCTAAGCTATTATACACATCATTATAATTATTTATGGAAAAGCATTATGGTTTTATAGCTGTTTATAATGCATTTAGAAACTGTTCAAAGAATGCATTATAAGTAGTGCTTATAACACATAATGCACTACACAAAGTGGGGATTGGTGAACATGTTATGAACAATACTTACAATATAATCAATCATGTTACCGGTTCAAAGAAGTGTATCACATTTTCATGAATAATTATAACAATTCCAGCTGATGTGCATGATGCCTTATGAACGCATTATAACATGATATGAAGGAGTTCACAGTTTATTATTACTCCATAATACCATTATTTTCTACACTCAACACAAAACAGTCGCTAAATAAAAGGCGAGTAAAATCAAGGGTAAAGTTTGTCTAATCCTCTTTGTGTTCATCCGTGTGTGTGTGTGTGTGTGTGTGTGTGTGTGTGTGTGTGTGTGTGTGTGTGTGTGTGGGTGGGTGTGTATGGGTGTAGACCTGTGTATAATAAATTCGTTTCAGTAATGTGGCTAATACGGGAGAGTAAAGCGAGCCAGCCATGTGAGGTTTCCCATCATTCCCGGCGCTGAGACCCGATCGTGCATTTAACCCTGATTCATGAGGAAGTGGCACAGCCGCTATTGCTCCCTCAGTGTGTGTGTGTGTGTGTGTGTGTGTGTGTGTGTGTGTGTGTGTGTGTGTGTGTGTGTGTTGCTGAGCGCAGAATCGATGCACGGACAGGAGACATAGCTCACGTGTGCTTTTAAAAGACATTCTCGCTCAGGAAGGATGGGTCACCTGGGTGCCATACATCTATCGCTGATTTCACCCAGTGGAGAACACACACACACACACACACACACACACACACACACACACACACACACACTTACTTAACACTGTGTATGTGTCAGCGACAGTGCGGTTACTGGATAAGTCACCCTGTCTAGTAGAATAGCCTCAGTGTGGAGAAAGCCTTAAGACCTGCAGATCAGCCATGACGGGTTTTTCATTTTATAATACCATCATTGTAACATTTTAAAATACCCAATTTATCCGGTTTTGTATTAGCAATACAAATAATATTTCTGGAAATACGCACACAAAAACCCTTCTACATGCTCAGGGGTCCTACAAAATGGAGCGTAAGTAAGAGATATGAGAGACAAATTTGTGATATGAGTTTTTTGCGCTTTTTTTTGCAGAAAACTACTTGAATTGGCGAAATCGCGATCGCACGAAATTGTCTTTCGCAGCGGTCTTTGTTGGTAAATGAGACCTTTTAGCTGTACTCATGTTCGATGCACATGAATCGAAGAGGGCTTCGGCTGAATGCGCGTTGTGTCGACGTCACATGATCTGCGGAAAATCTGTGCAATTTTGAAAAATCGCGGCGTTTGCTTGATTTTTTTTGTTCATTTCTGCGATCGCAAAATCGCGAAATCCTGGAGGGACTGACTTAGAGTTGGACCAGTTTATAGCAAAGATACATTTGCCAATGTAATAAACCATGTTTAGCCTGCGATCTGGAACATTCCACAGTGATGTATGGTAATCAAGATATATGTTACAGCTATTTATCTAAGCCACGTTTAAATGTCAGTGTGTTAATGTCTGATCATTTGTACTGGTATATGGTATGTATTTCTCATTTGTGTATGATGCGACCCTCTCTCTATCTCTCTCTCTCTCTCTCTCTCTCTCTACATACTAAGTCTCTCCGTTCATCAGTCACGAAGCATCCTGGCCTGGTCTGATCGCGGGGTCAAGTAGCTGAGGGCTTCATTAATTGCCATAATGAAGTCTTCAGTGAGCGATCAGCGAAGACGTCACTCTCTAATCCATCCTGCTCCAAATCATTTTTTAATGTTTAGCTCTATCTCACGCCTGCAACATCTCATTTAGCAGGAATTAATAAACAGAGCGAGAGATGGAGTGCGTGTGTATGTGTGTGTGTGTGTGTGTGTGTGTATGTGTGTGTGGTGTGTGTGAGATGATCCTCCACTTCCAAGAGGTTTATTTTTCCTGCTTCACTGGATTAAGATAAGCTATATCTAGTGTGGGTGTGTGGATGTGTGTTTGAGAGCACTCCTCTTCCTCCATCCCTCCATACACACTCCTGATACGTTAGATTACACAGATGACAAGCAAGCCGCGCATCATTCCAGCTCCTCTCACACAACCGACAAGCCGAACACTCTTTATAATGAGGCGACACACACGATCTCACGCACGCCGACACACACGTGGTGTAATAGGTTCATTTAAGGCTTGACGTTCGATATTTATCTGGGTTATTCCTCATCTTCAGTGAGACAAATCATTGGACAGTAGAATGAGCGTGGAAATAACACACACATGCATGCACACAGATCTGTCTCTCCCTCTCGCTCTCTCTCTCTCTCTCTCTCTCTCATACACACACACACACACCCACAGAGTACATACAGATATAACAACCTCAAGAAAACTACACAGATGACAAACTATCGTGTAGCATTTTAGAGTATGTGTGTGTGTGTGTGTGTGTGTGTGTGTGTGTGCGTGTGTGTGTGCGTGTGTGTGTGCACAACAAATTGCTCAAAGTGGAAACGCACATCATTAAGACCTAAATCATGTACATTAAGGGCCAAACAGTCAATAGCAGTGCAAGCAAATAATTGAATTTCCAGCAAAATGGCCGCTCAGCGTCCCGATTTTTTCCGAGTGACAGCCGTCCCCGGGTCAGTGAGGAAAGAGCTCATGTCAGGGTCGCACTAGACGATAAACAAACTAATGATGGGACGAAATGATGAAAGGTGTCCTGATTTTTGGACATCCTGTATCATCAGACTGTCTCGTGTGAAAATGCAATCAAGTAAGGAATAAAGCAGTTGGGGGTGTGCGGATATAAGAAATAAATCAATGACAGGGTGAAGTGGAGTAACTGTTACCCACCCCAAAGATGTTGTTTTTTTTTGTTTTGTTTTGTTTTTGTTTAACTTTTAAATGTTTCAGCTTTAGCTAACCAGACAACTTCTGTATGTTCAGGGTTTTATGACGAATTATAACTAGGAAATCTGAAATCTATAGTGAAAACATTGTGCTATATTGGTTTGAATAAATGTCTCATACAAATTTCATACTTACTGCAGAATTGTCCATTAAGGTGCCTACAGTTTCTCATGATTATATAAATGAGAACATTTAGACAATGCATGTCTATCTTTATATCTTGGTGTGTGTGTGTGTGTGGGTGGGTGTGGGTGTGTGTGTGTGTGCAAAATGACATTTTAAGTCAAAAACCTGTGTGTGTCAGTGTGGCTGTACATCGTGCCCTATCAGAGAGGTTCATTTGGATTTATGACGCTCACTGAAGCTCAGCCGTGATTGCAAGTCAGTGATCACACACTCCCAAAGTCAAATAGGGCCATCAGAGCAGCGTTTATTAGAAAAAATTACCAAGTTGGGAGAAAAGCTGTTCAAAATTGTTTCCTTCAATTCCTTATTCATTACCTCGTAATTTAATCAGTCAAACTCTGCTGCACAAAATAAAAAAGATGGGGGGGGAAAGCAATTTGTGTTCGCTTTCTTTTTTTTTTTTTTTAAACTAAGAATTATAATAACACTGTCCTCTTTGATGAACACATCACTCTGGCCTTGATGGAAATACGTCACCTTTAGCGAATATGACTGATATGATTTATCGTTTCAGACACTCCTGCGCCGTGTAAGTCGCGGGTGCTGACAGCTTCATCGAGTGCCCAAAACGGCACCTGTTGAACACGGTGACCTTCTAATTTTATAATTTAATTCGCCCTCCTCCTTCTTCCCGCGTCCGTCTCACCCGGCTGTAATACCAATTACACCGGCCTACTGGAACCTGCACTTCACTAAAACCAAGGCAAAGGAGTGCTTTATTGCACTGCCCCGTTAAATCAATCTAAATCTGAGCATAATAAGGCCCTAATCAGGTAGTAGGAAGAATAATAGGTTGTCACGCATGAGGAAAAATAGGCAATCATGGAATGTTTTCTTTAATTAGGCGCTGAGGAGTGGAAGGGCAGAAAGCGAACGCCCGGTCCATTCATCATCCTCAAGGTGGGAAATGACTTCAATTACTCGGGAAAGTGAGAGAGGGACGGAGCGACGGACGGAGAGAGACGGATGGAAAGACAAAGCGAGAAAGGTACAGGAAGAGAATGAAGATGGTAGAATATCTCTCTGTAAATAAATGTCTCGTCTGACATTTAGAAACCCCCTTCTGTACTTTGTTATTGTTCAGGGCTAATTAATCAACAGACAAGTGTTTCTATCCTTTTCTACACACACACACACACACACACACACCATAACAATTACTGGTGGATGAGTGTTCTCATTCTCATTTAGTGGAAGTCATAGGTGGGTGAGTGAGTGATATAAATGCTATGATACTGTATATATTACCATTTATTGTAACTAGTAGAAGCTAGCTGAAAAAAAAAAAAGTTTCACAGGTCTGAGACCAGAATCAAAGAATCACACTACCTTTGGTGAAAACCCAATACTGCTCATCAGTGTTGAGAACACTATTGCCATTGTAAAGCATGGTGGTGGTGGTAGCATCATGTTGAAAGGGGAAAAGTTCTGGGAAAATGTTAATCAGGGTTTGGTTATAAAAAATTTATATATATATATATATATATATATATATATATATATCCCAAACTTTGTGCATCTCATAATTTAAAAATCAAAAGTATAGGGTATAACTATGACTCTGCCTAGAGAGTAACCATAGACTGGTAACCATAGACTGGACACAACTTTTCCCATAATACTGAGCTTTATGGAAGCCATATGAAATCCCGTTTGCCAAAAGACATGCTCAAGTTTCAGCAAACGTGGAAACAGATTTTCTGGTCTCATTAGAACTTTTTGTCCTTGGCACAAAGCACTATGTTCGGTGGAAATTTTGCCCATCAGTGTTGAGAACACTGTGGTGGTGGTAGCATAATGTTGAGATTGACTCTTGGCCTCTGGTGGATTGAGGAATGAAAAGGAAATAAATTATCTGATCACTGAACCCAGAGATTTTGTAAAAAAAAAATAAAAGAAAAATAAGAGAACTGATCCCTGGGGAACGCCAATATTGAGGCTGTATAAATACATTAACATTTATTGTAACTACAGTCACACTATTGAATTGAAAGAGAGAGAGAGAAAGGAAAAAGGTAAACACCCACTCAACACCTTAAGCTCCATGGACAGGGGAACATTTTCATAGAGCCAACACCTGGAGCACCTGAACCAACAAAATATGTAAATTGTGATTTTTAAAAAAGCATCTGCACCATTTGCTTTGGCAGATGGTTTTAAACACAGGAATGCACAGAGCCACTGAGGTGACATGGTGGTTATTTTGTAATAAGCCATGGTGACAAGTTAATATTATTAAGTTATTATGCCCCCATTTTCTAGTGTTACAACCTGGAAATTTGTTGGGAAAATGTCCACAGAACAACCATAGGAATTTTGTCCTTGGCACAAAGGTGTAAATTTGGTGAAAGCCCAATGCTGTTCATCATCATGACAACATCGTCCCAACAGTGAAGCATAGTGGTGGTAGTATCATGTTGAGATTGATCGTTGGCCTCTGGTGGATTGAGAAAATGAAAAGGAAATACAAGAGATCTGATCATTGAGCCTTGAGATTTTGTATAAGAATAAGTGTGGACCCAGAACTGACCCCTTGGGAACACCAGTATTGAAGCTGTGATGAGACACCGAGCCGCACCATGCTACGGCTAGTAGATATGACAGTTTCCAAGTCGGCAAGATTGGAAATGAGGAGTGTCAAAATCTGTAGACATGTCAAGAGGGATGAGGACAGAAGACATTTTCTTTGGCTTTGTGGAGAGCTTCAGGGACTCCAAGATGGCATTGTGTGAGTGTTAACACGTTCTGCCGATCACTGATGACGAATTCTGAGCAGAAAGTCGGAGTCCAGAGAGTGCGACAGTGTAGTTACGGTGTGCGTATATACAATCAGTTACATCGAAACTACACACACCTCAAAGCACGCTGCTGAACAAGGCCATCAGTCACTCACTTAAACTTCATTACCGCAGACTGACTGCCGTGCTCACCGTGTCACCTTCCCCCTCACCATGTCCGAGGTGTGCTCATTCTTTTTCTCGTTTCCTGTGTTCGGCTGGCCTTAAAATCAGACGCACACACACTCACACACACACACACACTCACACTCACACATACCCATTTCTGTTGTAGCACTTGAGTGACCAGGCTGCGCCGTCATATTACTAACCCAAACGGCAATAAATCATTTCAGCTTTCATCTAATGTTATTGATGAATGGGCTATTATTTGTCATTTAATCAACAGAAAATGATGACCTGTGAGATGTATCTTTCTCTCAAGCTCTCTTTCTCTCTCTTGTGCTCCCCCTGCAGCGAAGGACAGCCATGATGGATTGTATCCTTAAACTGTTATTACACTTTTAATGCATTCGCTTAGAAATGACATGCAGGACAGTCGTCTCTTGTTTTTTTTTTTTGTTTTTTTTAGTTCCATCTCTCTCTCTCGCTCTCCCTCTCTCTCTCTCTTTATTTGTTTTGTTTTCTCTGTATTTCTTGTCCTGACTCAGCCAAGACATGTTTATTGTCTTGAAGTCTGCATCCTTACATCCTTACTAATACTGGAGTTATCAGGCTAATGTAGGAAAACACAAAACTGAATCACAACACACCTCAAACCACATCAATAATGTTCCAGAAAGCCAATCAGAATGCAAAAATGTTGCGTTCTGTGCTAAAAAGAAAAAATAATAAAAACCTTTTTGTGTCATGTTCGAGGGTGCTGTACTAACCTAAATGCATCATTTAAAGAGGCAGAGTCTCTCAGAAGTAAAGAGGGGATGGAATCTGGATGGAAGCATATGTTGCTCTAAAACCTGTATATACCTTTCGGCATTGATGGTGCCTTTCCAGATGTGCAAGCTGCCCATTCCATAGGCACTAATGCACCCCCATACCACCAGAGGTGCAGGCTTTTGAACTGAGCGCTGATAAAGGGTCCCCCTCCTCTTTAGTCCTCTTTAGTTTAGAGGACGCGGCATCCATGGTTTCCAAAAAAGAATTTCAAATCTCGATTCGTCTGACCACAGAACAGTTTTCCACTTTGCCTCAGTCCATTTTAAATGAGCTTTGGCCCAGAGAAGACGGCGGCGTTTCTGGATCATGTTCACATATGGCTTCTTCTTTGCATGATAGAGCTTTAACCTGCATTTATGGATGGCACGGCGAACTGTGTTCACAGACAGTGAGTTCTGGAGGTGTTTCTGAGCCCATGCAGTGATTTCCATTACAGAATCATGCCTGTTTTTAATGCAGTGCCACCAGAAGATCATGGGCATGCAATATTGATTTTCGCCCTTGTCCCTTGCACACAGAGATTGCTCCAGATTCTCTGAATCTTTTGATGATATTACGTACTGTAGATGATGACAGTTTTGTGCATGAATTTTTCTCCCAAAACCAGATGTAAATTATCAACCATGTGTAATGAGTTTTATAGCCAGTGTCTGTCTTCTCAAACATGTTTTATTTATGACAAAATGTGTAATAATGAGAGACCTGTCAGGAAGACACAGATAGTCAGAAATATTTTAATTTGGCCAATTTTGAGCTATGTAATTAAATCTATGAAGCTTAATTATGTAATGGCAGCATAACCGTTTCACTAACACACTTTTCTAAACCATAATAATAGTGATTAATGATTATAAGAGACATTTTATGTCATTTATCTCATTGGCAATTTTACTAGCAGTAACATTTCATCATACAACACATCTCTTAGCATTTTTTCCCCCTTTTTCTTCTGGTTCATATAATTCTATGCATAGAAAACCGAACAAAAAATGTAAGTCCACTTGGATAATCCTCGAACTTTCCCATGAGGCTGTGCATTGCTGTCAAACAAGTGCATGTAATAAATAGCTCGTTACAAGTTGTGTCATAATGATCATGCTGGAGACTCAAGTCTGATGAGTCCAAATTGACATTTTTGGCTTTTGGTGCTCATTCACCTGAGAACATCATCCCCAGTGTGACGCATGGTGGCGGTAGAATCATGTTGAGATTCACCTTTGGCCTTGGTGGATTGAGGAAATGAGAAGGATTTGGAGAGAAATGGTCCAGTGGCATTCCATAACAATCACAAAACTGAAATATGTGCATGGAAGAACAGGAAATGACCAGTTACGCTCGTTATAGTATATCATGGCTGGTTTTAAAGTTGATCCTTCATGAACATGTTGAGTTAGTAATATAAATATAAAATCAGAAGTTACTTCTTTAGCATAAAATAAAGCACTGTCAGTGCAGCACCTTTCCACTTCAAATTAAAAACCATTGTCAAAGCTGTTCCTTGTTCTAATTAAGAGTTTCTAATTAACACCGTGAGCCGGGGAATTTGTAATTGAAGCAGCACCTTTAATGAGATGGTGAACAGGAGCACAGGGATCGGGAGCCGCCACTGTGTGATTGTACCATGATAATTATTGTGGGTTAATTGTTTCAAGAGAGGCACTGACTGTTCTTTTGTCTCATGTTTGCTGTAGGCAGAGGTTTAATGGTTTTATTTCTTACAACGATTCATAGGACTTAAAAGGTTTCCCTAACACAGACAGGCAGTGTTCAGGAAACATTTTCAGTAATTTGGAATCAGGTTATGACTGGATGATTATACGGCTGGCTGGAAAAATGCCTGGTTACCTGATTTAATGGATGGAGAAGGAACTGGGCTGTAATCGGATATTTTCTAGTCAGCTAGTTTCTAGTTTGTTTCTGTGTATTATAGTATGAGTCCATGCTAGTGTGTGTAATCTCATTCCTTATAATGAAGAATCTCCATACTGTCTCATCACCAGAATTCGTTACCTATTATTTTCCTATAGCAGCACGTCCCAGAGTGCTTCATTCCTCTTCTATCACAGCAATTTGAGAATGATAACAATTTTTATTTATTAAAGAACAACACGTCCGAGATTTTATAGTTGCATTTAATGTTGTCGAACATCCATGAGACAAGTTAGTTCCTGTATTCACTGTGTTCCCTCACCAGGCTCTTTTTTTCTCTCTCTCTCTCTTGAAGTTAATAAGACAAATACTCAGCTTGTCATGTTAACTTTTAACTTTGTTTGTTACAAAGTGCTGACACTGGAGACTCCTTCCAAAAATGGTAAATAAACATCGTCTCATAGAAAACCTCACCGTGAACGATTGCACACGTTTTATAAGTGTCTATTTAAGTTGTTAATATAGAAACGATAACGTATTAGAACAAGCACGTTCATAATACCAGAATGCTTCAGAAAAACACCTCATGAGCAATCAGATTCAAGAATTCAACAACACTGAGGTATAATCCTGACTAATTCACTACACTGCTTTTACTATATTTTTATATTTTATATTCGCATGATATGAGCCAGAGCTCTGGAATTTTCTGCCTGTAAATGCACAAGACCTTTTAAAGATTAAGAAATGTTGTAGATAAGTAAATAATGTATCATGTAGATCATGTAGATAATGAAATAGAGGTTGGTTTGAGGTCTGATATTAAGCTTTTTACTTTAACCAGTGAAACAGCCTAAGTGCCTGTTTGGTATCGTACCAATTTTGTCAAAAAATTGTCCCTG
The DNA here is from genome assembly GCA_023630585.1 of Cranoglanis bouderius. Taxonomy (NCBI): domain Eukaryota; kingdom Metazoa; phylum Chordata; class Actinopteri; order Siluriformes; family Cranoglanididae; genus Cranoglanis; species Cranoglanis bouderius. The sequence goes on along the minus strand of CM042560.1, from coordinate 3,928,029 downwards.
AAATCTTCTAAAAAAACACACACACACACACACACACACACACACACACACACACACACACATTTATTCAACATTGTATGCCATTTTATTTCATTACTCTGTTTTTACCCATTTTGCTGTCTTCATATAAGACTATCTACCAATTTATATCACTAAATCCTCAATAAAAAAATGTGTTTTTATTGTATTCGCATATTTCATTAGCAATTTCTGTTTGCAATCTCGTTTAGGTTTAAAAGCATTCTTGATATTTTTTGTTGCTGTTGTTGTTGTTAAATGGCCGCTAGGTGGCGGAAGTGCTGTAATTACAGAGCGAGAGAGAAAGAAAGAGTGTGTGAGAGAGAGAGAGAGAGAGAGAGAGAGAGAGAGAGAGAGAGAGAGAGAGATTTGCGTGTAGTCCACCGTACATCTAATCATAACATAATTCAGTCCACTAGAGGGCAGAAACACTTCAGATATGATTCAACCACAAAGTAAGGCAGCTGAAATTTTGTGTGTGTGTGAGTGTGTGTGAGTGAGAGAGAGAGAGATGAACATGAGCCAACCACGCTCCTTCTCGCTGATGAAAAGATGGAAGAAGCACCACATTTCTATTTCATATTACGATCTGAGATTTTGCCCAGAACTGAGATTAGACACCAAAGAGCTCTGAAAAAATAACTCAAGCCTAAATCATCAGACACATCGTTTGACTCAGTAACACCATTCTGACATTAACAACTTAATAAAATAGCGAACAAATCGAAGATGAAACTGCATTAGCACCTGAATCATTCTGCTATGTGTACACCATCAAACATTAGGCCACGGCCCTTCGTTTAGTCTGATACTGGTGTAAAGTGACACCAAAATATTATATATGTTCTGAGGAGGGGGAAATGATTCTTGCGTCAAGATAGTATAATGTATAGTTTTAGCGATGTTTCATCCTTTTGTCCAATTTTATGAAAGCACATAAAGAACAATTTTATTTGAGATACTAAAAATCTTGGCAAAAAAAGCTGTTTGAGGTGTTTAAGGCATGAAGTTTAGCACAATGCTAAACTGGTAGCAATAACAATAGCAATAAGTGGAACTGGTTCTTTACCTCAAACAGATACCAATTTGGACATTTGTCTAAAAGTAATAATAATAATAATAATAATAAAATAACATGTAAACATGTCTGACGTGTCTTTCAGTAATTGAAAAAAAAAGTGCTATAATAGTGTGTCTTGTTAGGCTAATTTAATACTAGCCACAGTTGGTACTAGCATAACATGGCGTTGAAATCAGTGGTTTTAGAACGTGTAATGTGACAGGGCTCAATTAGTGCCATTGCGGCAAAAGCAGTGTCAAGTTTTTGAGTAAAATCTTTTTTTTTAAAGGTTTTTGAGTGCGAGCACTGCTATGACACGCGTCTAAAAGTGACCAATAGGAGGATGGCACAGGCAAAATTCATGACACAGCTACAAACAGGGTAGTGGTGATGCCAAAATATAAACAAAACACGGTAATGGACAAAAAAGAAATATCTGTATTACCTCACGATCACTTTGACGAATGTTTCTGTTTTCACGACCCCATTTTCTGCTTTGCGCTGATGGATGACCTAAACAGAACGTAGTCATTGTCTTTAAGGTCTATAGCTCATCCGTTATAGAATTCGGCCAATGTTTTATTGAGATCTTGTACAGGGTGGAAGGCAATAATGTTAAAAGACTGCTGAAATCGCACTAAAACAGACTTTAGCCAACGCACAGGCATGCTGAAAGTATCACATGTACATTTGTGTAAACGTAAAAATAGAAAAAGCAACAGACTCTCTGACTGTAAACATGCCAGACATATCTTTCAGTAACCGAAGCCAACTTTTGTACCTAACGGGCTGAAATGAATCCTGGGATACTAGGCTGCAGATGAAGGGCAATGAGCTCATGCAAGAAGGGGGGACATGGGGATGCAATAATTCATCAGGTGCATTACATCATCTCTAGCCAATCCTATTTCTCTCAGCTGGCTAATTTATAGACCCCCATCCACCGCACACCACCCGATTCACCCAGTACACTCCAGCAACAAGCACTCTTATCGTCCTCCCTCATCTCCCCATATCCCCCTATAGTCCCCCCATATCCCCCGCCTCTCTGAGGCACGTCATTGGAACGTCTCCAAAAGAAGGCCATTGGTATTAATAGAAGCGGCGCTTTGCAGGAATGGCCGATGATGCCGAGGCTCTAAAACGTCTTCAGCACAAACAGTGCACATCCCATGAGGTCATGTCGTCTCAGCTATCGCACTGTGTTTACTGTAGGTGAATTTTAAGCGGCGGGCAAATGATAACACAGCTTTCTTCGGTTTCTCGGGTTACCATGATATCATTAGTACACACGTAGACCGGCACACCGTTCTGCAGCAGAAATATCATTTCATATACTGCGAAATATCATGTGATGTATGGGCCAAATACGTGTGTGTGTGTGTGTGTGTGTGTGTGTGTGTGTGTGTGTGTATTCGCTCTGTAATATAGCTTATAATGCATATATTAAAGAAATACCGTAGCACTGCTGTAGGATTTTATATGCAGTTGCGGTCATTAGTTTACATTGCAGAATCTGCAAAATGATAATTAAAAAATCATAAAAATTGCATTTTGTTTGTTTATTTAGTCCTGCCCTGAATATACTATTTCACAGATGATTACACATAGTCCACAAGACACAATAATTACCTCAATCGAGGGACACAGCTATTACAAAAGGTGCAAACATTCACTGATGGTCAAGAAGGCAACACGATACATTAAGAGCCAGGGGGGTGTAAACTTTTGAACAGGATCGGTGTAAATTGTTATTTTGTCTTCTGGGAAACTGTACTTTACGATTGAGTAAGGAATAAAACACAACAGGGCGTGCCGTTATAGGAAAATAATCAATAATTTTCATAACAGCATGTCCTAGAGTGCTTTATTCCTTTTATACCACAGTAATTTGGCAACATTTTTTTTTTTAAATAAAGATTAAACCTTAAAATTAAACTTGTATCTATTTATAGTTACATATAATGTTGTGGAATGTCCATGAAGCTAGTTTTCACTTATCATAAAGCATCTATAAATAATAATTCCTATTACTAGCTAGCTAAGACGTTACTATAGGAACGATAACATATTCAAATTTTTTATATGTGATTTGAAGTACAGCCGGAACTACCATCAGAACTGCTGTTACAGAAAATGAATTGAAACCTTCTGACCAATCAGAATCAAGAAGACATCATTAGGTATATATTATAAATGACATTTATGAGTCAATTTAGTATGCACCATATTTAAACATGTCTTAATTATGTCTTCGCTTATCCTAAATGTTATTCGTGCCCCTTTCAGAAGGATGTGCTTGGCTGATATATTGGACAGTAAAATACCAGCTCAATTTCATCCCTCGTTCCATATCCGAGCTGTTCATCCCTGTGAGCAGAAGGGGTATCTGAGGACACGGAGCTGCATGTCGGGGCCCACGTGGGCGCAGGCAGCATCTCTGAAGTGACTTATGAGCTGTCTGCTTCATTACAGCCAGAGAGAGAGAGAGAGAGTGAGGGTGAGACAGGTCTCAAATCCCAACGGAGTCCGAAAGGTGAGAATCATCCATGAAAATTCGCTCACTCGTTCACACATAGACACTAATATCCTATCAGATTGTGATCTATTCTGTCCCTGTCCTGTTCTGGATGGCTGTGATTCCCTGCGAGAGAACGCTCTGTCCATCTTGTAAATGTGCACTGTCTCACAGCAGGACAGGAGCCAGGAGAAGAGAAAAAGACGAGCAGCACAAAGAAAGAGGAAAGAATAGAAGGGCCGAGGACAAGCGAGGACACGAGAGATCTGTAAAGAGGACGGGGAGGAGAGGAGAGATTTCAGGAGGCGATGAGAGGAGAGCTTACTCTAACACGCATTAGCAGCAGATCCACAGTGATCTAAGCTGGCACTTGGCCGCTGAATGTCTCATGTGATGTGGCGCCTGAGTGACTTTTGGCTCCGAGGACAAGGTGGTGGGGTCAGATAGGGTGAAAGCCCCTCAAAAATACCCATCTGAATGCTGACTGCACCCCCAGCACACCCCGCTGCAGCACTCACCCTGCCAATGCCACAGCTATTTCTATGTCCAATAACAAGACATTAGCTTCAGGACAGACACACACACACACATCTCACTTACATTGGATATAAAAAGTCTACACACGCCTGTTAAAATTGCAGATTTTTGTGATGAAAGTTAAAAATTATGATGCGTGCACATTCTTTTATAATGTTTCTTACATCTTTTTGGTTTCATCTGACTTCTGAAGCCATGGTACACATAGAGAAGTACAAATCATGTATGGGATCTCATTAGCTGCACCATGGAACACCGTGAAGGCCATCAGCAACAAGTGGAGAAAATGGGGCACCGCAGTGACATCACCAAGAACAGGACATCCCTCAAAATTAGATGAAAGGACAATATGAAAACTTCTCGGAGGCTGCCAAGAGACCTACGGCAACATTACAGGACGTCTTTAGAGCCCTTTAGTCCATTAGACGGACACCAATTCTCGCAAAAAAATAAACAAACATCCAAGCACGCCTAAATTACCTTAAACCATGTGGCAAAATGTCTTACTGACTGATGAGGCCAAGGTAGAACTTTTTGGGCATAAATCCAAAAGATATGCTTGGTGCAAAAACAAGACAGCTTATCACTCAAAGAACACCATACCCACAGTGAAGCATGGTGGTGGCGGCATCAAGCTTTGGGGCTGCTTCTACAGAGTGAATCATGGATAGCTTCAAATACCAGTCTATTTTGGCACAAAAATCTGACGATCTCTGTTAAACAGCTGAAGATAAATTTCACCCTCTAGCACAATAACGACCCAAAGCACAAATCCAAGTCAACTAAGGAATAATAACAGAAGAAGAAGATCAACGTTAAGGAATGACCCACTCAGAGCCCAGATCTAAATCCTACCGAAAACCAGTGGAATGACTTGAAGAGGGCTGTGCACAGGAAATGGAATACAATTGCCAAATCAAGACGTCATGACATTAGCTAGCTTATTAGCAAACTTAACTAGCTACTAAAGTGAATTATACCACAGTGCTGTCGAATTCTCGATTCTGATCGGTCCGAACGTGTTGATGAAATTTCTATAACAGCAGCTCTGGCAGCAGTTCCGGCATTACTTCAAATCACAGGTTTAATCACAGGTTTAATTTTTATGTATTTTTCCTCAAAAGGGATGGAGTGCTTAGCTATGTTAGCCTGTTTATGCTATAGAAAATACAGTATATAGGACATTTCTGGTGCTGGCATTATTTCCAGATACGCTAATGCTAATCTATAATTTTGTCCTTCACGCTATTAAAAAAAAAAAAACAGCTCTGAAAGTTTTGGCGCACTACTGCAGGATCATTAGAGAAGAAGCATGTTGTCCAATGTTTAGAGATAGCTTGCGAAGCTACTGATGAAGGTGTTTCCATCAACACAAACACCGTTCAGTATCATCATTAGGCCGTTAAATGAAGCTCGCGATGCTTTCTCCCTCGGGCAACAAGCGAGCGAATAAATCAGCTGTTTCGCTAATTTATGCAAGTTTACCCAATTAACGAACCTGTTCGATGTCATTAAGCTACCATCTTAATGAGCAGTCTGATTATTTTAATTACAATTTTATGTTGATTGTGTCAGTCATTTAGTGGTAATTTAATATATTAAGAGATTCTCATTAAGATGTTTACTAATTTATCCCCCAAATACCTCAGTGATCAACCAATCAATCAGATAATCAGTGGCGTGGAAATAATCAGCAGAAAATCGCGAAAGCACCTGAGAACAAATGCAGCCTTTTCGTGCGCGGAATGTAAGTTTGCGCTGTTTAAAAATGTCACCAATTTATTTATTTTTTTTTAAATATCAAACCCACACCTGAGAGCTGATTCCTGAGCATTAAATGTTAATGAACGAATAGTATGATTCGTTTATCAATAGACACAGTTTAGTGCAAATATTTGCGCACCCTTAGGATTAAATGAAAAGAAGAAGAAATGTAATTTTTACTAACAATATAGTTTCATGGGGGGTATGGTGGCTTAGTGGTTAGTACGTTTGCCTCGAACCTCCAGGGTTGGGGGTTTGATTCCCACCTCCACCTTGTGTGCGCAGAGTTTGCATGTTCTCCCCGTGCTTCGGGGGTTTCCTCCGGGTAATCCAGTTTCCCCCAGTCCAAAGACATGCGTTGTAGGCTGATTGGCATTTCCAAATTGTCCGTAGTGTGTCCTGTGTAGGATAAGCGGTACAGAAAACGGATGGATGGATATAGTTTCACTGACATTTGTTTATTTATCAAAATGGTGTATTTTAAGATATTAATAGTGATAAAATCCAAATTATGTCAGTTTGCATCACCCCATGTTCCTGCCATTTGATTGACATTGCCTTATATTTAGCTTCATGAATGCATATATGGGGAATACTATTCATGAGGCTTCCTGTTTACATGATCGCTTTCTTAATTCTCTTTTCTCCAGCCTCTAAATCTTCAGCTTTAACCCTACATGCTGCCAGATGGCACAGGATAGAAGACAAGGGGAGAAATGGAGGGGGTTAAGCATCTATAAGCTTCTTATCCTCACTCATCAGTTCCTCTCATCCTCTCTAGTCTCCTCTCATCCCGGATGCCCTGTTCTCAACCAGGTCTGTTGCCAGGGGAATGGATAATTTAATACAAAATACTGTTTTATAATTTGTATGTGAAAATCATGGTGAGTTAAAGCTGTTATACCACAGTGCTTTTGAATTCTTGATTCTGTTTGCTCAGATGTTGTTGATGAATTTTCTATTACAGCAGCTGCTATACCATAAGTGATAACAGGACGTTTTATTTGTGCTCATGAAAACTAGTAATGCTACTTGACAGACGTCGCTTCATGTGAGATCTGCTGCTTGAGAACTTGATGGAGGAGATGGACGATGCCGGTATGTGACTTTAATTATTATCTCTCTCAGCTAAAGCTTTCCCCAAAAGCAGGGATTAATCACCCTGGAGCAGCTAGAGCTTCTGAGCTCTGCATGTTATCATCCAGCATCAAACTCATGACTTCCTGGTTCAAAGCCAAGTTCTCGGAATAATAAGCTACCACCACTGCTATTGCTAATGGCATTAGCCTGGAGAGGCTTATCTGCACACTGACCTGATTTTGAACTCACTCACTGCCTTGCATGGGAAACACTGACCTCTCGCTTACCAATCAGCACACAAAACTGTCCAGGTATGCAACCACATGTTGGGTTATGAACTGTACAGGATGGATGGATGGATGGATGGACAAAGTGGGTGGATGGATGGGACATGTCAGGAAAAAAATAAAATAAAAAATAAATAAATAAACATAATCACTGAGTTGGAAAAAGGATCACCCCCTTGCTTTAATTTGCCTTAATTTTTTTATTAGTCTTTGGTCTGTTGGGATATGTCTCTACTAACTGTGCACATCTAGACTTTGCAATATTTGCCCACTCTTCTTTGCAGAACTGCTCAAGTTCAGTTAAATTTGTTGGTGACCGTTTGTCTTCAAGTCATTCCACAGATTTTCAGTGGGGTTTAAGTCTGGGCTCTGACTAGGCCATGCAAGGACATTCACCTTTTTCTCCTTCAACCACTGTGTGGTCAGGTTTGCTGTGTGCTTTGGATCATTGTCATGTTGGAAGGTAAACCTTCTTCCCATTGACAACTTTCTGGCAGAGGGCAGCAGATTTTCCTCAAGAATTTGACGGTATTTTGCCCCATACATTTTCCTTCTATCCTGACAAGTGCTCCAGTCCCTGCTGCAGAGAAACACCCCCATAACAGGATATTACCACCTCCATGCTTTACTGTAAGAATGGTGTTATTTGGATGGAAAGCTGTATTGGATTTCCACCAGACATATCGATTGGTGTTGAGGCCAAATAATTCAATTTTAGTCTCATCTGACCATAACACCTTTTTCCATGTGGCCTCAGAATCTTCAAGGTGCATTTTGGCAAAGCTCAGTCGTAGGTGGCTTTTTTCTTGCAACCCTCCCATACAAGCCACATTTGTGGAGAATTTGTGATATTGTTGTCACATGCACACAATGACCACTCTTTGACATAAATTTCTGCAACTACTTCAGAGTTGCTGTAGGCCTTTTGGTAGCCTCTCTGACCAGTTTCCTCCTGGCTCTTTCATCCAGTTTTGAGCAACGTCCTGATCCAGCAAGGGTCTGTGTTGTACCAAATACCTTCCACTTCTTAATAATAGACTTCACTGTGCTTCTAGGTGTTGATAAAGCCTTTGAAAAGTTTTTGTATCCATCTCCTGACTTGTGCCTGTCCACAATTTTATCCCAGAGATCTTTTGACAGTGCCTTGCCACCCATAGTTGATTGTTTGCTTCAGTTGCACTACAAAATGCTCCAGGAAAGCTCTTTTCATGCTGAGCTAATCAAAATGACCAAAGCTTATCACAGTTGAAAGTCAAATGGCTTTGTGTGCCATTGAGAAGGTGATTAGCTACACCTGATTGAGTTTATAAGTCATTGTTAGGAAGGGGGTGATCCTTTTGTCCAAATCAGTGATTCTGTTTTTTTTTATTTTTATGACATGTTGGTGTTATATCCTTCACTTGGATGTTATAAGTTGCACTGAGTAAACACAGCTGGATAAAACAAAATGTGATTATTTTAAAGGGGGGGTGATTCTTTTCTATACCCACTGTATGTATCACTTGATGAATAGATGGTTGAATTGGATGGAAGCATGAATGGGTGGATGGATTAACAAATATAAAAATGATTAGATGGATGGATGGATGGATGGATGCACCTAGCACCTTCATACGAAGAGAATTAACGATTTTTCTCTTCCCGTGGTGTGTGATTTCAGCAAAGGATGCAACATTAATGGCATCTCTGTTAGCTTTGCTCCTTGTTGCTATGGCAGCAATAAGGTGAGAAGATGTATATAGGAAAAACTCATCTGCACCTGCAATGCTTTAAACAGCTACTAATTAAAATATCACAAGATTTGATCAACTACAGTATCAGAAACACTTTACTTGCCTGAACTTAATGCAATCTTACTGCACACACACACACACACACACACACACACACACACACACACACACACACACACACACACCACTGTTCATTTCCATGCCCAGGTCCAAAGCTCATCTGTACCTTAGAGCTCAAATGCATTTTGCAACATTCAGTAACACTGTACAGCATTGTCTCGTAGAGCAGTTTACAGAGTTTATAAAGGTTTTGCATTTTTCCTGTTCTAGCATTCTTTCTTGCTCTGTCAGCTCCACAAGGGCTTGATCATTAGCCAGTGAGCTGAATCAACAGCAAGAAGACAAGAAGAAATGGTGGTTCTTTGCTAACTAGAGTTTGTCAGAGAAAGTTTTATAACACTGTATTAACTCTCTACACCATTAGAGCTCTAAGTAAACCATACAGGAGGTATTTGTACATTTGATGCCCATACTGTGATCTGTTCGGTGTGAATTCTTTGAGAAGAGAATTAATGAGAGGAGATCGACAGGTAAAACATGTACAGTGCCTGGAATAAGTGTTCACCCCCCCCTGAACTTTTCCATAATTTGTAGTGGTACAACCTGAAACTGAAATGGACTTAATTGAGATTGTATGTCATGAATCTACACAACATATCCCATAATTAATATAGTTAGGAACATTACTGTTGTTGTGATTACATAAGTATTCACCCCCTTTGGTGTGAAACCCCTACATTTATTTAGTTGACATCAGAAGTCACATAATTAGTTGAATGGACAGCAATTAAAGTGTTATCTCAATATAAATACACCTATTCCTGGAAGGCCCCGGACTTTTTTTTAGGACATACCTAAAGAAGAGTCTATGGGGCAAAGTTCTGAAATCAGTGTTTGGTTGTTTAAAAAAAATAAAAATAAAAATAAATATTTGAATCTTTGAACATCCCACAAAGCACCATTAAGTAGAAGGAATATGGCACAACCATAACTCTGCCCAGAGGAGGCCGTCGTCCGTGTACAATATAGAACATACATGTACATGTACATGTAGAATCAACCAATCAGAGTTTTCAACCCATTTTCTCCAGCACAGGAGAAGGATATCGTATGTACCAGCAGGTGGAGCTAAACAAAGTCTCACAGAAGCCTCTAAATAAGATGTGGATGCTTTTAGAAAGTTTCCAACCCTAGTCCTGGTTCTGGAGAAGGCCTGGGCTTCATGTCTAGTCATTTTCTCTAATCTAAGACATCAGATGCAACTAATCCGTTAATTAATGACTCCTTCTATGTCATTTTAAGGGGCGGGGACAACAATAAAAGGTGAGTGTATACTTTCTTGGACCAAAAAAAATGTGCCGAGGTGTTGATTAATTTTCTATAACAGCAGCTTGGACAGTAGTTCCAGCTGCAAGACAAATCACAGGTTTATGGTAATGTGCATGTTCAAATATTTTTGGGTTTCTATTGTA